>APFE030673167.1:72369-103928 GCA_000404065.3 Pinus taeda | reverse complement strand
GTTTTGGCACTCAAGATTCTCAAGGCCATAAAGAATAGGGGTGTCATAAGTTTTTGGTTCTAACCACATTATGATGTGGATTTTGGATGGATTGTATCTTTTCTTGACACAGAAACATTTTGGCTTACAACACTAGATTGTATTTTTTTCATGTCACAGAAACATTTTGGCTTACAACACTAGATTGTATCTTTTTCATGTCACAGAAATATTTTGGCTTACAACACTAGATTGTATCTTTTTCTTGTCCCAAGAAACATTTTGGCTAACAACCTAGTAGTGATTTCTTGTGGCAACCTAACTGTGTGTTGATAAGAAATTTTCAATGGAATATGTCTTTATGTAAAATATTAATTATGATAAAACTATTTCTATAAAACCACGCGTAAAAGCACATGGAGCCGGTACGACACCTATCCACCGTGGAGCTCATGTGTTGGCTACCGTATCCAACCTTAAATGCATCTGTTTGTGCCATTTGAAAGGTTCGTTTGGGCTCATTCCTGCGATGTTTGGGAATTCAATAATAACATTTCAAGTTGCATATGAAAAAGGCTAAATACAGAAATCAATGAGGAGGCAATATATGAAATTCAATTAGATTTGATATGTTAATCATAAGAAATCATTTCAGTTCCAAGATGCATGAGTTTACAAAATCAGAAGTTAAAAAAAAAAAGTAAAATATCGCTTGGAAATAATAGCGGATTAGCTCGATCATATTATATTGCAAGTCTTTGAAGTTTTAAAAATAGGGTCGAACACAACTCTCATCATCTAAGAATGAAAAAAGCAACCAGAAAAACTCAAAAGCATCATGAGATTAAAAAAGGTCAACTGTAACCTATCAAACATTGAGAATGACCACAACATGACAATGAGGTACCCTGCATGTGTGACCAAATTTTCAAAACAAATATTTCAGTTCTCCCAAGTCAATGATATTGGACTCGACCTGATTGAATGCCACATTTGAGTTCTATAACACTGCCCAAAGGCGCTAAAGACTTATAACAGCCTTAAAAAAGATACTAAACGACATATAGCTAATCACTGCAGCATAGAGAAATTCACTGACCCAGAGCAAAACCAGACTTTCCAATGGGTGTTAATTCAAGTCCTTTATCTGAATTCACTATAATATGTTAGTGTCCGCTACTGAAGATTGAGAAGGCCTAAAGTTGCCTTCATTAAGGTACCTTTCAGCTAAGGCAGCATGCATCGCAGCACCAAGTGGGAGAACATTTTCATCAATGGTGAATAGTGAAGTGTGTGGTGCATGTATTGATCGACATGTCTCGTCTTTCATTCCAAGGAGAAAAAAGCCTGCAGGTATAACCTCGGTTTAAAAAGCAAAGTCTTCCCCAGGCATGAGAGGAGTTGCAATTTTTAGATTATGTGCACCAAATAGATCGGCTACAACTTTGCAAACATGATCATGCATAATCTGGTCATTCATAGTTGGAGGAATAAATGGATACTCCTTTTCTAAGAATTCCACAATTGCAGTGCACCTTTGAACAAGATATTGGCATACAATAATCTGTAATAGTTTGACATGTAAGATTTCTCTCTAGTTAATAGAATGAAAAATTGAAGGCAAGAACAAAGTAGTTTCAAGGGTTTTCTTTTATTTCAAATTCATCAACAGAGGTTGTTGATACCTTGGCAACTGATTCTCAGCTCGGGGTGAACTGAAAAAGGCACTTGTAGGTTGGGTGGCGAACTCGATCCGCAGCGAGACTGGTTAGACTCCTTTTATCATCCATGGAAATATGTTAAATGTTGTTTAATTTTAAGATGTTAAGTTAGCAAGCACGAGGGATTTGATTTTAAGGATTTAAATTATGAGATCATGATCCATTAAATACAAATTTAACTCTATAGATTTAGCAAAGTATTTGAATCTAATAAGAATGTTGACTACCAGCTTGTTTTACTACTCACTTGTAGAATATTTCAGAGTAACCATTTACAGATTAGGAATTCATTCTCACTGATATGTATGTATTTGTATGAGTATTATACAATTTCGAAAACCAAACAAAATAACACTTATTTCTAGAAATTCTAATGAAATTTAGGTGTAATAGATGGAAAGACTAGGTGATAGTGAGTAAAGAAAAATGATTAGAAAGTGGTATAAAAAAGAGTGATACAGTTTCATAATCGGCGAAGACAAACAATAAGTTGCTTTTGGTATACGTACTGGGAAACCTATGAGACAAATGAGTAAAATTTTAAAAGTGTGAAAATACTAGAAACATATATATGAGATTTTGTAATGCACCAATGTGATTGTAGCACACAGTGAACCTTTTCATTAAAATACACAACATAAAACAATATCTATATATATATGTTCCACACAATCATGAAAAAACCTTTGGGCATAATTTAATGGGAGCCCAACTAAAAGAAATGAATAACAAACCTTGAGGTTGTCTCCATGCAATATTGATTCTTCATTTACACACTCATAATTCAATTTCCATCAAATAAGTAATTAAAAAGAAACTTTTACAGTCCACATCAGGTATAAGAGAACTATGTACGCTACCGTGCAGAGGATCTTATTTTCTTCCCAACTAAATCCCCTGTAGGGAAATGTCACTCGAAGACTTGTATTAGCAAGAGACCCTGTACATATGCTGGTAACTAGATTAAAGTTTAACTAACTAGGGTACAGGAGAGGTAGCAACAACCTAAGTCTAGAACACATAACAAGAATAACAAGAATAAAGAGTGATACAGTTTCATTATCGGCGAAGACAAACAATAAGTTGCTTTTGGTATACAGACTGAGAAACCTATGAGACAAATGAGTAAAATTTTAAAAGTGTGAAAATACTAGAAACATATATATGAGATTTTGTAATGCACCAATGTGATTGTAGCACACAGTGAACCTTTTCATTAAAATACACAGTATAAAACAATATATGTATATATATATATATATATATATATATATGTTCCACACAATCATGAAAAAACCTTTGGGCATAATTTAATGGGAGCCCAACTAAAAGAAATGAATAACAAACCTTGAGGTTGTCTCCATGCAATATTGATTCTTCATTTACACACTCATAATTCAATTTCCATCAGATAAGTAATTAAAAAGAAACTTATACAGTCCACATCAGGTATAAGAGAGCTATGTATGCTACCGTGCAGAGGATCTTATTTTCTTCCCAACTAAATCCCCTGTAGGGAAATGTCGCTCAAAGACTTGTATTAGCAAGAGACCCTGTACATATGCTGGTAACTAGATTAAAGTTTAACTAACTAGGGTACAGGAGAGGTAGCAACAACCTAAGTCTAGAACACATAACAAGAATAACAATTATTAATACCGGAACCATAAGAGGTGCCTTCTATTACACAAGAAATAAGTAATTTATTGTCTAGGAAATTAGTAAAACTAAATTAATATAGCGCTAGTAACAAAGACCTTATCCCAAACTGAAATTAAAAAATTGACTATTGTAGTATTTTAAGAGGGAGATCCAAATGGAGCTCCACGGTTCACTACAGTCAGAATTACAAATTGCATTGAACGAGTGTACAGAGGTCTGCAAATAAAGAAACCACAGTGTACAAAGAAAACCAAACAAAATAACACTGTTGAATTGAACGAGTGTACAGAGGTCTGCAAATAAAGAAACCACAGTGTACAAAGGTAAGAATTAAAGGAATTACTACAAGGAACCCGTGATGGGTAATTCAATTTCATATAAATTCGAAATGTTTTCCACAGTTCTGATAAACTATGTGGCAACATTCATAGAACAAACTATAAACAACCCATAAACCCAAAACCCTCATAAACCCATAAACCCATAAACAACAAACAACCCATAAACCCATAAACCCATAAACAACAAACAACCCATAAACCCATAAACCCTCATAAACAACAAACAACCCATAAACCCTAAACCCTCATAAAAAAATCATAACAAAATGCCATAAAATACCATTAAAAAGGTTACAAAATATCCGAAACACAGATTTTGTGTTGAAAAACACAGAGTGCAGCTGGTAGGATTAAAATCCTACCGGATACATGCTCGCCGACCTTCCCCGGAGCTCGCCAACCTGCAACGACCTCTTCCACACTAAGGTCCACACCTGCAACGAGAAGAAAAATAAAAATTAGCAACTGAAAACCATAAAAAAACCACAAAAAACCAGCAAAACAACATTTCACCTCCAGCTTACTAAAACAGCGACCGACTCCTCCCCAAACAACAAAATCGCCGAATAAGACCAGCAACAGAGAAATGCTAAACAACCGGGGTTTAGGGTCGACCAAGAAATCCAGGCGGAACAGCAGAAGTAAAGCAGAAGTGCTGTGTGAACATCAAACCCTGCAACACCAGCAAACAAGTCAACCAGCCCCTGCATACCAGGCAAAGAGCGCAGGTCCACAAACCCTGTCGCATGAACAAACGCCTCTACCAGCACAACAATAGACGACCAAGCGCGCAGGTTCCGGGGCGGTTCCGTGCCATCTTCGGCGGGGGGCTTCGCCCAACAATCGGCCCCGAGCAGAAACACAAAGGGCAAGCACAACATCGCAGGAATGAGCCCAAACGAACCTTTCAACTGGCGCGAACAGACGCATTTAAGGTGGCATACGGTAGCCAACACATGGAGCTCCACGGTGGACAGGTGTCGTAACGTCTCCATGTGCTTTATGCGTGGCTTTGGGGACGTGGCGGTGAGGGCGCACATGTATTGGCGACCCTCCCCTAATATGTTTTTATCAGATAATTTACCTCCAAGAGATCTATGTGTCCACATATATATTGAAAATAAAAATTTTGAATTTTGTTTTTCATTTTTATGAAAGCATTATATATAATATCTAATTTAGAATTTAATTTGAATTGATTTTTTGCGAGGTTCACATTTTATTCCATAATTGTAACATTAAAATTTTGAATATATTAAAAACATAATTACTAATCAAATGGAAATAATATAGAGTTTTTTATTTTTTAAAGTTACAAGAAGATTATTTGATTTTGAAAAGTGTTGATTTATAACATATTATTCAAAATTTTCCTATGTATTAAGTATATATATATATTTTAAATGTTAGTGATTTTCATGACAATTTTGAAGTGTTGATGTGACATCAATTTTTTTGGGTTATTTTTGATATTAATTTTTTTTGATATATCAGGTATGGATAATTTTTTTTAAATGTTGGTGATTTTCATGTGTTGAAAAGCGCTGTGCAACATCAATTTTTTTTAGAAGCATATTTTTGACACTTCAAATTTTCTTATGTCCTAAGTATGTACAATTTTTTTTAATGTTGATTAGTTAACCATTTTTCAAGTTGTCTTATTCCTCTCCTTGTTTTTCGTCATAAAATGTTTGTTTTTTAAGCGTTTACCAAACTTATGTTTTTTTGTTTTTCTTTGCAGTGTTTTTTATAGTGAGATTTTTTATTTTTCCAAGTTTAAAAAAATAATAAAATTAATGTTTGAAGTTAGGATTTTTTATATATTTAATATTGTTAATTAATATTCAACACACAAAAAAATAATTGTCATAAAAAATATGATCTGTAAATACTCAACAAAATACACATTTCTGCATATAGATAAATTAAAAAAATACATATTTGGAACTTTTTCACTAAAAATAACATGTTAAATAAATTTTTTTATAAAAAAAAAAATAAAAAACTTCAAGAATATAATTTTAATGAATTTATTTTCAAAAATATTAACATTAAAAGATTTTTATTTTTATTTTACAATGATTACATTAAGTAAAATAAAAAATAAAAAAAATACAAAAAAAATAATGAATAAAAGAAATTAAAAAATACAAAAAACTTAAAAACAGAATACAAACAATAATAAAAAATTTAAAATAAAACATTACAGACAAATGGAAAATATTATATTAATATAATATAATATTATATATATATATATATACCCCCTGAAATTAAATAAAAATTATATATAAAAAAAACGTTTAAGAAAAACATTAAAAAAATTATTTTTTGGTTAAAAAAAACATTAAAATAATTAAAAAAATAAAAAACATTACAATAAAATTAAAATAAAAACATAACATAAAATAAAATAAAATAAAAAAACTATTCCTGCGAGTTATGGCTCATAGGTCATCGCATTGCAAACGAAGCATCATTAAATGCTGTTCTGCTGGTCGTTCGGAGACCTTTTGGCCCCAGCTGGCAGATGGAATTGACTATTCACCAACTGGGGGATGAAATTCCGTTGTAGGGTCAATAGAGAAATGGTCAATTCTGCTTCGCCGGCCATGCGGCGACCTTTCGGCCCCTAGCTAGCAGAATAGATTATATATATATATATAATATATAATATATATATTATATATTATATATATATTATAAATATATATATATATATATATATATATATATATATAATATATATATATATATATATATTTTAACAGAAACGGTTATGGATTATATTAATTGAGTGTTCTAAATGCCAGATTTAAGATTACAATGAGAGGGAACAGAGCCCAAATAGTGACAACCTGAAGTGCTATCGAGTTTGTGTTCAACTTCCAGCTCTTTTTTATTACAACTATAGAATCGATTACTGTGATTTGTCCAAGTTTATAAATACAAATGAACTATTTCAATAGCAAGCAATAAAACATATCAGCTGACTGATTATGGAATTGGATCGCATGTTTCCTCTCTGTCTCTTATCATTTCCCCCACAGAAAGAAGAGCAAATTTATTAGCTTCAAGATCTGCTTCTTTGTTGTTGTCTCTCAGAACGTGGAAGTATTTCAGGTTCTGGAACAGTTTCCCAAAATTTCTGATTCTAGATATCAGTCTTGCCAATCTTAAGTCCCGAGGGGATGAGTTGGTCACCATGATTTTAATTATCACTTGAGAATCTCCAAAAATGTTTACCTCCTTGATTTCCAAATTCAAGAGTAGCTTAAGACCTTGGAAGAGGGCCAATGCCTCAGCTTGAATGTTGGAGTTGATCCCCAGACCCCAAGCAAAGTTGTGGGTCGATATACCTTCAATGTTTTTTACAATTCCTCATGCCCCAGCCTTGCCCGGATTCCCCTTTGCTTCCCCGTCAAAGAAGAGAGAGTGTATCTTTTGATTAGAGACCCAGTCTTGAAAGTATTCATTATTTTCCCCCCTTATTTGCCATTCTTTAGAAGAGGAGATATTTCTGATGGCTTGGTTAAATTGCAGATTTAAGGAGGCACCCCAAGTAGAATCTAACTGATTTAGATTTGAATTGTCTTTTTGATCTCCTAGGCATTCTTTTAACTGGACCTTTATCTTAATTGCTACCACTTTGGCATCATGCTGAGTGTTTCTAAAAATTTTGCTGTTTCGCTCTAGCCAGATCTGCCAGCAGCAAATTTTAGGCAGGGAAGACCAAGCTGCTTTAATCATTTTGTTTTTGGGAGGAGGTCCGGGGTAACTATTCTGCCAATTAGCAAAGAAATTAGTGATGGAGCTAGGAAGAATAAAGTTGGGGTTCCAATAATCCATTAATTCACTCTAAACCTGCACAACGAATTTGCAGTTTAACATGAGATGTGTGGCATATTCCACATTCTCTCTGCACAGGTAGCACCTGGACGGGCCATGGAATCCACGCCTCTGCAGTTTGTCATTAGTGAGGATTTTCCTGTGGCATAGAAGCCAACAGAACATGTCGATTTTGGGCAGAGAGGAAATGAGCCATATCACCTTCCAAGGAGCAGGATCGGGAGGGAAATTCGGTCTCAAAGCGAGTTTAGTGTAGCCTTGAGCTACTGTGTATCTTGCAGATAATGAACCCCAGCCACGCGAGTCTCTTCTGCACACATGCGAGGGAGCGATTCCGTTCAGCATAGCCCGAAGGCAGCTGCATTCTTGAAGAAGATCCAGAGGCACATCAGTAAAGCTCCAACCTGTCCAACGCGTCCCAGCCCACGTGGATATATCCCACAACATGGATCTGCCTGAAGCTGTCAACTAGTCACGCAGTGCATTCACAGAGGGGCATTCGCGGATCGGGTCTCAATCCATGATGCGATTAGTCCAATATTGATTTTCTTCCCGTTTCCAGGAATCCAGTAAGCATTGGAGCGGATCAGGGGGGCGACTTTGGAGCAGAGCTTTACAAAAGGAGAGACGCCTTGGGGGAGAGGCCCGTCCAGACATCTAACTCTCTCGCCCTTGAAATACTTCCTCCAAAGCGCTAATTGGGCCCAGCCAAGCTTGGGCGCAATAATTTTCCAGAGAATTTTGGCTCCCATGGCAATGTTCTGGAGGGAAAGATTCTTGAAGTTTAATCCTCCCTCCATTTGAGGCTTGGAGACAGTCTCCCAGTTAACAAGATGGATTTTCCTCTCATTTTGTTTGCCTCTCTTCCAAAAGAAATTGTGAATATGCTGTTCCATTTTCTGAAGAATTCCAATTGGAGCAAGGAGGACTGAGAACTGAAATAAGGGGAGACTGCAGAGCACAACTTTGATGAGGACTGACTTGCCCGCAATATTAAGACAGTTGAAACCCCATACCTGAAGCTTGATCTTGAATTTTCCCACTTGAGGGAGCCAATCCCTGCTATAGGCCTGCTTGAGGAAGATAGGGAGTCCAAGATATTTAAACGAGGTCCAAGTTGAAGAGGCTGTGAATCCTAAGCATTTGGCGATGGAACTAAGCAAGTTGGGCATGATGTTCCAACAATATATATGGCACTTCCCTTTGTTGAGACTACTTCCCGACGCTATACAAAACTCATCTAGAGCTTCTTTAAATCTGTTGGCCGAGTGGATCGATGCAGCCCCTAGCAGTAAAGTATCGTCTACAAAGAGGGCATGATTGATGCTTTTGACTCCTCTTGCGATGCAAATCCTTGAGATTTCCTGCTCTTGCATTTTTTTGTTTAGATGAAAGCTGAGAGCGGAGGCTTGAAGAACAGACAGAAGAGGAGAAAGAGGGTAGCCCTGCCTTAGTCCTCTTGAGGCTTTGAAGAAATTAGCAGCTCTGCCATTGACCAGGGGAGCAATCCATGGCTTCGATATGCAGGCCCGAATCCAGCTTATAAAGTTCTCCTCAAATCGAAACTTTTGCAAAATATTCAAGAGAAAATTATGCCTAACATGATCAAAAGCATTTGCTAATTCCAGTTTGATAGCCATACCTTTTTCCTTGCACTGCTGGATTGAGAGGATTGCTTCTTGGACTAAGATGAAGTTGTCCACTAGCTGTCTACCGTGAATGAAGCCCCCTTGATTCTCTGGAATGATTTTGGGGAGAAGATACTTCAGACTGTTAGCTATTACTTTGGTGATCAATTTGTAGCCAGCGTTGCAAAGAGAGATGGAACGAAACCTGTTGAAGGAGTTGGCGCCTTTCTCCTTGGGGATGAGTGCAAGGAACGCAGAGTTTGTACTACCTCCAATTTTTTGACAAGCTTGGGATTTTTGAACCATTTTATAGAGATATTTTTCCACAATGTGCCAGTAGGATTGAAGGAATCTGGTGGAGAATCCATCTGGTCCTGGGGCTTTATCAGGGTTCACGGCGAAGAGAGCATTCTTGACCTCAGCCTTAGTGACTTTAGCTTCTAGATGGTGGTTCATCTCAGCAGTGATTAAAGTGGGAACCCGGTCCAGCAAACAAGAGTTCTGAGTCAGATTCACATCCTCATTGTATAAATTTTTGAAATGGAGAAAAGCTGCTCGTTTGATGCTTGCAATGTCCTTGTGATTGGTAGTATCCCCCTTGATTTCAACAATGGAGTTAAAGCATTTTCTGGCTTGAGCTTGCTTATGAAAGAAAGAGGAATTTCTGTCTCCTGCATTGAGCCAAAGGCAGCGAGATTTAATCCTCCAAAATTCTTCTTCAGCCAGGCAGGCTTTATGAAAGTGTTGTTGGAGCTGGACCTCCTTATCTAGGATGTCTCTAGTTACATATGCCTCTTCCAAGAGCAAATGGTGTGCATCTACATGACTTTGGATATTTTTGCTTTCAGCTGCTATATTAGGAAGGGTTTTGGCCCAACACTTTAGAGTAGATTTCGTTCTTCTAAGCTTTTCTTCCCACACATAGAAAGGTGATCCATTGACTGGCTAAGACCAACTTTCCTTGACTATATGGAAAAAAATGGATTCCTTGATCCAGAGAGGGCTAAAACTGAAGGGGATGGGGCCAAGATCGGAATTGGCCCGGAGTTCAAGATTGATAGGGTTGTGATCAGAGATGCTGCAAGAGAGGATTTGCATACTAACGTCTAACCCAAGCAAAAGAAAAGAGCTTTGAACTAAGAATCTATCTAGCCTTGCTGCAATGTGACCAGGGCCTACTCTTTTATTTGACCAAGTATACTTACCAGAGGAAGGTTTGATGTCTAACAAGTCCCAATCTTGCAGGAGGTTCTCTGCCCATACCCTTGCCGGATCTCGCACAATGCAGCCTCCTCGCTTTTCTGAGGAATGCAACGTGGGATTTAGATCTCCTGCAATAATTGTGTTGTCTAGATTACTCAGACCTGCTTGGCTTCTTATTGAGTCCCAACAGGCATTTTTTTCTCCAACATTAATCGACACATAAACATTAAAGAGACAAAAGAATTCTTTAGTTATGAGATGCTGCATTTTTAGCATCAGCCAGTGAATATTTGACGTCTCAGATACTAACAAAAACTTGCTATCATTCCAAAGAGTGCCCAGCCCTCCAGAGGCTCCTCGGGTTGAGACAACTATTGCTTTACTTTTATTCCAGAGTTTTTTACTTGTTTGGAGGAAGTCTGAGTCCTCCATATTTGTCTCCTGGAGAAGGAATATGTCGGGGATTCTATTCTTATTAAATTTCTTATGGCCTCTTCCTTAATTTTGCTAGCCATACCCCTACAATTCTAGGAGACTATTTTCATTATTTACCTTTGCTCTATTGGGCTCCCTTGGAGCCTTGAGACTGGTTTCTTGCCATCTTCGGCTTTTTTGATAACAACCTCTCCAGAGTTAGTTGGTTGCCCTGTAGCTTATCCTTGTATGTTTCCTGCTCTCTTTTCTCCCAATCTGTTTTGCGTCCTCTTGTGGATCTCCTAACAGAGGCTTGGGAGTCACATATTTCTCCTTCCTCCTTCGAGTCTTCCGACTCTTGATCCTCTTCCTAAACTTCGACAGGGTTTCCTTTTGATCTTTCTGCAACACTTGCATCCTTGGGGGAGACAGGCAGGTTACCTTTATCTGGAGACACTATCTTTTGGACCAAGACCTCCTGGGTGTCCTCTGGTTGCGAGCTAAGAGGATCGAACTTATTTTCTAGAGCAGACTTGGGTGGGATTTGCTGAGAAGAGGCCTGGTGAGATCCTTTGCCATTAGGGCCTCCCGTCTTCTGTGTCTTGAGATAAGTTTTGGAGCACTTGACTTGATTCCAGTCGTCCTCCTTCTCCTGCACAACTTCATTGTTGGTTGGGAAGCCTCTGGTGAAGTGGCCATACACATGCATTTCCGGCATTTGAAGGGCAGTTGCTCATAGTCCAGTTTCTGCAAGTGCGTCCGACTTCCGACATTTATTTTGATGGCCTCTGGTAGCCCCACCTCTAAATCTTCTTCTACACAGGTCCTGGCGCAATCATATTGGTCCTTATTGTTCGCTTGATCTATAAATTTCCCAAGGGCATTTCCAATGTGCATCAAAGAGTCCCAATTCCAACAATGCACTGGGAGATTTGGAAGCCTAACCCACACCAGGACTGCTTTGGGCACATCTACTGCTGGATCGAAGTCCGGAGTCCATTTATTCAGATACAAACCCTGAGGGCCCATGATGTAGGGGCCGTTTTGGAAGATCAGATCTTTGTCATCCTTTGAAGTGAATTCGAAGAGGAAGAATCCTCTCCCCAGAAAGTAAGAGGTAACACTTTCTTGATCAACGACGTCCAGTTTCTGTTGACCCAGCTCTTAGTGGATTTTGGGGATGGCCATAGCCTAGTGAACTGGCCGATGAGAGCCCGCTCGGCCAAAGACAATGCAACTTGGATCGGGGTTTCTGGAGGAAGGGAGATCACAAGAATATCATCCAGCTTTTTTACAAATTTTGCAGCTTCCGAATTCTTCTTCTTTGGGAGCCTTGCCAAGAGCCGATTGAAGGCCTCAGTAGACGAGAGCGGTGGAGGAGAAGGGTGAGGCGCCTGGGGAGTGCCCAACACCTCCATGGGCACAATCCCCAGGGTTCGGACCTGTCAAAAGCTAGCAGGTGCGCAGTCCTCCATGAACCAGACCAGCCACAGTATGCAGAAGAGCCCCCGGCGGATACGCCCACAAGGATCAGGGCGCGCAGAGAGCGGGCGCGCTCGCTGTCTACAAAACGCACGAGTTTCGGATCTCGAGGGTTTGCAGAGCGAGAGCCGAGTTGCAGAGCCAATTCCTATTTATTTATTATAATTTTACTATAATGTTTTTTTAAAAGTTTAATTTTTCTTAATGTTAATTTTTAACTCTTTTTAATGTTTTTTTTGGTTCGTTTTAATGTTTTTAAATATATATATATATATATTTTTTAAACTTAATGTTTATTATGATTTAAAATAAATTTCTTTTAAATTTTTTTTAATTTGTTTATTTTTAAATTATCCAATTTGCTTTGCTTTGGATTTTATTTTATTTTTGGTATTAAATTTCAATATCTTTTTTGTGTATTTATTTTTATTTTTATTTTATATTGTTTAAATGTTTGTCGAATATTTTTTTTAGTGGGTGTAATATATTATATTAGTTTTATTTTTGTTTATTTTTTCTTTTAATATATTTTTCATTTACTTGTTATTATTTTTTAAACTATATTTTGTTCGGTTTTAGTTATTTTTTTTCCTTTTTTTAACTTTTGTTTTTTTTTTTTTTTTTTTTTTTAGATTTTTTCATTTTCATTTATTATTTTGTTTTGTTTTATTTTATTTTTCCAGAATCAGTGTCGATCCTTAACTAACAACCCAACCCCATTATGTGTCAATTTGATAGTTGATTTTAAAATTTTCGTTATAATGGATCAAGCTCACTCCCACAATGTGTCAATTCATGGTTGATTTTTAAGTTTTCATTGTAATGGGTCGAGTTCGCCTCTACTGCATGTCAATTTGATGGTTGATTTTTAATTTTTCATTGCAATGTGTCAAGTTGTCTTAGGCTAAGATTTTAAAATAGCTATACTTTTAGCATTTAAAAAAGGAATTACTCTTGTTATAATGACTCTTTCATTCTTGTGTTCATTTTTAAAGCTTTTTTTTAGTCATATAGTTTTTCCATAATGTTATGATTGAATTATGTTGAAAACTTAAGGTTTTTTTGTGGTTATGATATTTGGTTTTAATTCCAAGGTTGAAAAATTGTCAAAATTTTATGGTTTTTCTTAGTCGTGATATTTTATATTTAACGGTATGGTTGAAAACAATTATAAGTCTTTTATCTTTAACATCATGGTTGAAAATTGTTGGAATTTTAAAGTTTTTTAGAGATGTGATATTTTATCTTTAACACCATGATTGAAAATGGTTGGAATTTTAGGGTTTTCGAAATCATGTTATTTTATCTTTAACACCATGACTGAAAATAGTTGGAATTTTAAGGCTTTTTAAAGATGTGATATTTTATCTTTAACACCATGCCTAAAAATTGTTGGAATTTTAAGGATTTTCGGAGTCACAATATTTTACCTTTAATGCCATTGCTAAAAAATGTTAAAAAGTGTTTTAACATCAACACTTTTGGTTTTTAGGGTGTTTTCTCATGCTTTTTGCATTAAAAAAAATTGTTTTTCACTACCATTTAAAAAAAATGTTGAAAATTTACCCTGAAAAAAAGGAAGAGAAGTTGTTTATTTTTAATGTTTTTGGGATTTTTTTTGTTAGAGTTCTCGTTTTGAGGTCACATCTCTCATTTGATCATTAACTTTATTACAAAGTTTACTTAATAAATGTTTAGAAACTCGTAAATATTTATATATAATGTGCAATTTTTTCATATTTTCTCAATTATCCCTATTTTCACTAAGAAAAAACTTTCAAAATCTCCCCTAACATTAAAATAATTTTGAGAGTTGTAAATATTTATATAGGATATGCAATCCATTTATATGTTTTCATGATATCCCTCCCAATTTTTTTTTCATCTAGCAAAACTTTCCAAGATTTTCCCAAATATTGTAATATTATTATTTACATGTATATATATATATATATATATATATATATTAAAAGAAACGGGTAGTATATATTAATTCAATTAGAATATGGGCCAAAACCCTTACAATCAGACACAATTCTTCTTCAATCGAGGCCCAATATATATCCTTGTAAACTCTAGAACTACCTAGCCTTTTACATTAAAAATACCTTACAACATTTATTCTATATATCTGCTAGAAGACACCACAAAACTTAGCAAAAGGACATGTCATTCAATTTGTTTTATTCTACCAGGCTGCTTGCTTCCAATCTTTCTTGGTCGCTTGGTGCATGCTCCATCACCGTTGTGTCCAACTGCTGCAAGGGTCTTCCACTGGATGAGCCTGAGAACTTTTGAGGGGACTTCCAACAAAGACATTTGCAGGAGTGGGGTCTGAGAGGCCAAACACATCCTTAAATACACTCACAGTCACATTCTCCACTGTGACCTCAATACTATCAACCTTGAGGCGCCAATTGTCCACTTTCCTTGCTAGAGTTTCCATCGCGAGCTTTACTCAAATCGGCCAGCTGCTGAATGAGCAGGGAAAAATGCAACCTCACCTCTGAGGTAATATGCTCTCCAAGCTTGGACACTGTGGCTATAATTTCCTCCACCATCAACAACAAATGAGAGTGGCCCCCATTAACACTGCTAACATGATTGGAATCAGCCATGGCGCTAGAGCTTGAATGGTAAACACAACATGAATAATTTTGAGTCAAAACCCATGCTATATAATGCCAGAGGATATCCTCCCATGCGCTTGCCTCCATCACTTCATAGTTAATGCTTTCATCTAACCTCTACTCCAACATTCCCCTCTATCCCTACTCAGAGTCCTTCATCAATTTCTCATTACAATTATACTGATTCTTATTGAAGGAGAAAACTCTATGGCTCATTCATACCTCACCTTAATTTAATGGCTATTTTCATTACCTACCAATTGTCACATAACATGACGTTTGTCCTCCCACATGGATGGCTCTTCCCTTCTTGGAGTTCCGCACGAGGCTCAATTCTCTTGTCCCGTCGATGGATCGAGATTTAATATTTTCATTATTGTGCTAAATACCTTAGTAGTCCACCTGATTCGACCTTTAATAAGCCTTAGATTGTATATTATCAACAACATAATTATCATGGGATATGGATAACAAGGTATCACAATCATCTTAGACAAGGGCCCCATCCCCAAGCCCCACTCCCTTATTGGCCTGCTCATCGCTAGTGAATTGTTGTCTCTTTTAACATGATAGAAAGTGACAACATCATTTTTTTTTTATCAACATCCAAAACCTTGCGAATAACAAAGGTTGTATATTCCCTGGGTGACTTTTAGTACTATGAAATTTTTAAATCGTTATTAAGGAGTCCCCAAAAACAATGATTCTGCGAATCCCTTTCTCCATAACAATCCTTAGCCCTTGCCACAATGCTAAAGCTTCAACTTAATTATTTATTATCTTGTCTAATCCCCATGCAAATTTCAATACCATTTCTCCTTTGGAGTTATAAATGACCCCTCCTGCTCCAACCTCCCCCCTTATTATTTACAAATATTACATAATATCTTTTTAAAAGTTTTCTTAACAATATTTTTTTTACTGTAATATAAAATCTTATTTACTAATACATTATTTGCTTAATTTTAGAACAATAACATTTTCGTTATAATTATAATAAAAAAAAAATTTATTTATATTATTTTCTTAATTAGAAAAATAAAATTTTCTTATAATTATAATGTTAAAAAAAATACAAAATGTGTTGTGGAAGGTTAATGTTCACTTTAAAATGGTTAGGTTAAAAATTAAAACTAAAAAAATAATAAAATAAAATTAAAGAAAGATGCTCACATTAAATTAAATTGCGAGATTTAATATATATATATATATATATATATATATATATATATATATAATATTATATATATAAAATTAAATTAAAAAATAATGTTAATTTAAGTAAAACATGAAATGTTCAACACATAAATTATGAGATTTAAAATTAGATAAAAAATTAATATTACATAATTAATAATTATAATTATATTATATTTAATAGTCTAGATTCATTTTATTTTGATTTTATATTTTAATTTAATTTAATTAAAAATAAATAATATCAACTTGGTTAAAATTAAAAAGACGCACACACAACCAACCTAGAGGATACCTCTTGAGGTAGTTTGATTGACCCCTCTCCATGAGGTTTGAACTATCCATGGTGTTGCTTTGTCCCCACTTGCAATAGTTTAATTCCCCCAAAAGTGGTTTCCATCCTCAACCCCTCTCATGAGATTTGAAACACCCATGTGGAGCTTGGACAACCTAGAGGGAACCCATTGGGGTAGACTAATTTATGATTCCCCATGAGGTTTGAACCACCCACGGTGGAGCTTGGACACCCCTTGGGATTGTGTAATTCCCGCAAAATCGGCTTCCATCCTAAACCCCAACTCATGAGGTTTGAACCTAAGACCCAGTGGGGATTAATACTCAAATTAACTAGTCTACAACTCATGGGTAATAAATTATAGCTATTACCAAGTTGGTTTTTTTTTAATTTTTTTAATTTTTTAATTTTACAACATTCTTTGTTTGAAGAACTTATTATTATTATTATTTGTATGCTAATCCTTACATTTATATTTTCAAATATTTACATCATATCTATGAGACTCTTTGTCTTTGGCTTGCCAGTTGAAAAACTAGACTAAAGACAAAATTATATGGAGTCTAAGATATAAAAATTAAAATTAAAATAACAAGATGTTCTTAGAGAGTTAAAGGAAAATTTGTCACCCCATAGATGGGAAATCATTAATGGAATTTAGTGAAAAAAGTGGCATTGTGAGTTCACAAAGTTTGAGATAATTGTCTAAAGAAACAAAAAATATCAACATACATTGGGTATAGACACCCCAAAAGAACATGCGCAATCATATAGAAATTAAACAACACAATCTGAGGAGAACCTATGCTGTAGGAAAACAAGTGTCCAGGTTGATGTGTTTCTCCTTAACCTTGGATGGCAGTAGAATTGGGGAGTAGAGTGGTTATCCCATCTCTAATATTGTTAGCCTACCTTTGACATCCAGCCTAAGGTTCTTCAACTTCACCAAATTGTACATAAAATTGACTTGAGTTTGAAAATGATCTACAAGTGCCTTGCAAAGCATCAACTTTACGTGCCAGTAGAGGTCCATTGTATGAAGGTAGTGATTTTGTCTCCCTCAAGAATTGCATATTTCTAGTATTTGCAAAGCTACTCCTACCATAAGATTGAGTCTAGGACCTCCTATCTTTCTTGGAAAGTTTCCTTCTCCACTCACCAAATTTGTTCTTCAATGTCGGGAGAAGTGTGCTCCTAAAAACCATGCACTAAGGAGTCGGCTCAAAACCTTGCCCTAGAGCCACCAATTATTCCACTCCCCCCTCATTTTTGAGATAGCATTCACAATGACGTGTGAGATGAGGCAACAAGACATAATCGATGCTCAACTAGTTCAGAGGAAAGAGATGGAGGAGATGTTGATGGAAGAAGGTGGCCAAATAATCTTGTTAGGAAGGTTTCACATTCGTAGAAGATTATATGAGACCCTCCCCTTCCATAAAATCGACCAAAGTAAGAGGGAAAACCAGTGGAGAGAGGTCAAACTCCCATGCCCGAGATGTCGAGGGTGTGATGAAGGAGCAAAAGCATAGAGAACAAGTTGTTGAGGAGTAAGAACATCACAAAGGCTCTGAATGTTGTGGTCAATGCTACAATTAAGACTTGCTTAGTACTCTCTGCCACCTTCCTTGGAAGGCGAGGCACCATAAATTTTGGCTTGCTTGGTGGCATGCTGAGGGGTGGGGCAGTAAAGGGCCTTGTCCTATCAACCCAAGCCCTCATTAATGATGCATTAACACCCCCATCACAGTCCTTTGAAGAACTTATTTGAATAGATTAAATTTGTATAGAGAAAGCAAAGTCAATTCTTTTTGGGCATTGCAAGTATTATGTATAATGTTTGTTGGTACAATTTTTTTTGTATGAAATTTTGTAAGTTCATGATTTTGTCCCCTTATCATTCATATCAAAATTTTGAACAAAATTTACTTTAGTTTTAGCAATTTGTAATTTTAATTTAATTAGAGAAAAAATATAGATTAAATGATTGGTAAATTCCAATGGCCATCAATTCATCATAAACATTAAAACACTTAATGATAATTAAAAAATCATAAAAAATAACTTATAATTTTATTTTAAATTATTATTATTATTAATTATATAAAGAATTAATATATAGGTTATATATATAATATAATATATATAATATATATATAAGAAAAACAGTAACAAAATCCTTTAAACATTGAAATTTTAACCCCATCTTACTCATGAATCCTAATATATATAAAGAGGCTTTGTTACAATACCATGGTTTATCAATACCACTTGCCCAAAAAAACCATAACTCACTTCATATAACACTTGTTCATATGATTTTTTTTTTTTTAATTAATAAATTTAATTAGAAAAACAAAAAAGGAATAACTACTTTGGAGACAAATCTCTACCTTTGATTTGTGTATATTATGAATATTCTACAATATTCCATGGAGGTTAAATCCCTACCATCCAATTAATAATTAGTGATAATTAAATTAAATTTTGAAATCCCTATTCCAAAATAGATATACGTATCTCCATAATTAGGTTTAACCAAATGCATTGAATTTTAGTTAAATTCAGTTGTAAACAAATTCTGCAAAGCAGCTTAGTCCCTCTCATTGAAGTAGAATTATGTTTGGGAAAAACTGCTTAAAAAAATATAACCTGCATTGGTCCGTGCTAAATTGAAATGTGAAGTGGATAAATTAATTGCTTTCTCAAGCACACGGAATTACATAAACTTGGGTAGGTAGTAACCACTTGTAAGTTTACACATTTACAATTTTACTCCTACATAAGTGCTAAGGAAAACATTAATAATGGTGGCAAGTAACTCACATCTTATCGCTATCCATTTTTATGCACAGACTTGCTTAAATCATGTTGGGAAGTGGCTAATGCTAAATATGTTATTTACCTAAGTACGAGCTATTTTTCAACATTTTATTTTTGAATGGTTTTCTTGCAAAGCTTAAGAATAAAAAATCACTACACAAATATCTAAAAATCATGAATGAATATTGGAACCCTATCCATAAATTATGGCATATATATGTGAGGAAGTTAACCACGTGACACCATATTGTGCAAAGACTGCTTTAAGACCTTCAAGTTATGGTCCAATCAAATGTTTGAAAAATAGATTTTTTTAATAACATTTATTTTTTATTTTTATTTTTTTTCAAAGTTAAACATTATAAGTTGTATTGGTCAATGCTAAACTAGTAGTGGTCAATAGGAAAATTGATTGCTAGAGTCTTGCCTTGAGAGGGACTAATAAGTAAAATTTGCTTAATTTTAAATTGACTCTTAAATTTCCATGATGTGGGTGAATGAATAGTGTGATGAGGGCCTCGAGGAGGGTGTTTGCCACCCTAACAACTCCCTTGGTCATTAAGGTGGGGTGGCATGGCACAATTCTGCCATGCAACCTTTCATGTAGTGTTAATAAAAGTCATACAACAATTATTAAGTGTTCTCGCTAGTTGATGGAGGTGGTGGAGTGGAATGCAAGTCTGAGTGTTGCATGGTGGCAGGGTCCTCAGCTATGCACCCATTCAACTTATGTCGAATGTTGGTATTTTAGTTTATGGCCATTTTTTGTAGACTAGAGGGTGAGTCAAGGGAACAAAGTGACACTGAATTACTAGTGTGTGAGTATTAGGGAGCCATTCCTGGTTATCTAGAACACGAGAGGTGATACCAGGCCCTGTCTATGGCAGATCAATTGGGATCCTGACATTAAGGCTTCCCCATGCTTATGTTTAGAACTAAAAGCTGATTATCTAGAGATTGTGGGGCATTCCTGTACAATTATTGGATGATTGAGCTATTTTTTGGTTCATGAGACCATTAATAAGGTATTGTCGAGCTCCCACCTTGCTCAATTCCATTCAACTGTTGTCCTTACTTTCGATCTTGGCACTGGGTTTCTTTGGCCCTTATTTGTAAAAGATGTGTCTGGGGAATTAGGGCATGTGTGTTCTGGTCTTCGGGATGTGACCTAAGGGAATAGAGCCAATCCTCTTCCTCTCTAGGCCACCCTCATAGTCTTGGTAATTATCCAATTGCCGTTTATTCTTTGAATTTGAGTGGAATTGACCACAGTCAGTTCAATTCAGGCTTAGGGATCTTTGTTTGTGATTCTGGGTATTTTGTCGCTTTTGATTTTATCGTGGTTTCTTGTGGCTGGCCTTCTTCTTGCCGAGTCATCTTATACACTTAGGATGTTGTTTGGGTGGTTATATGATCCACTCTTGGTGGGCTAAGCGTGTTAAGTTCACCAGTTCCTATTGTGACAATGCCATTGGGTGCTCATCGCTCTTCAGGTGTGGTCCTATGTGCTAGTTGGTTAGGTGAGCTAGGTCTATTTGGTATGCCCACAGTCTAGTTGCCCCCAAGGTCTGTTACTCCAATGTGCAATTCATAATGCCATGCCAACATGGTAGAGTTAGGCGGGGGACTGGTGAGCGAGAGAAGTATTGCAGGTACAAATTGGAGGATTCTAGTTAGGGAGAGGTTGTAGACCCCAACCTAGCCAATCCTCCAGGTATTCACGAGGTTTATATCAACCAAGCAAATTTTGGCATACAACTTACTCATCTCACTATGCTTGTGGAAGAACTTAGCAAAGACCGTCATGATGATAAGAATGTGCTAATCTCTTTCATGAACGTTCTCCAAATCAATAAGTGACATATGCAAGATAGGTTGGGTATCTTGCAACGGGGATAGTAGCAAATTTAGGAAAAAATTAACCACTTTGAAGGTAGAATGAGCCACATGGAGAAACACATGCATTGTGAATTCAGGCCTCCGCCATCACTTGGTTCTGGACCGAAGAATCCTGCTCCGATAAATTCCACTGATCCATAATGATTTTGGGTTCTATTATGATCTTACAAGTATTCTGGTTGTATGTTCCTTTTTTTATGGTCAACTAGGTTCTTATGGAAGTTTGTAATCCTTTTTGGTGATATCTATCAGCCAATAAATCTGGAAAGAGTGAGGCTAGTATAATTTCAACAAGCTGTAAGTAGTGATGACAAACTTTCACATAAATGAAAAACTTTTGTTCAATACATAAATAAATAAATAAAAATATTTATCTTAAGTGGGAAACTTTGCAACTTTGTTAACATGTTTTGTTGCGAGTTGGTTTTAGTTAATAGTGTTATTATTAATTATTTGTATTGATATGTTTAGTTTGTTTTAGTTATTTTGATTTGTTAATATGATTAGGTCATGTTAGTCAATTTTAGTTGTTATTGTTGTTATTTTTTATTTGTTTAATTATTTGGATTATTGATATGATTAATATATAGTTATGCAATATTAATTCTAAGTTTAGTCATAATTTTATTTATTTATTATGATTTGTAATTTGTAAATTTTTATTTTTATTTTTATTTTTTTAAAGTAAATTAAAGACCTTATATTACTTTAAAAATCCGTATTACATCTTTGACAATTGAGCAGTCATAGGGAGGAAAAACATCTCTACCTTTTCCAATAAAAAACCACTATGACTAGATCAAACACAACCAAGCTTACACTTCTTGATGTCCACATAAACAAAAAAGACATATTTACATTGACATAACACATAAAAGGCCCAAGGTAAGGTCAAGAGCCCCATCTTCAGACTACACTTTTCCATCACAAAAAGAACCAATGAAGACTGTTCAAACACAAATCGAAGAGTGTCCACGGTCCACACAAAATAGGTGCTGAAGCTATGCACCAGGAGACAACCTCCCTTGTCCACGACTTTGTACTAGTCACTGCACTTCGTCCATGACCAAAATTCTGAAGCCCACAATCGAAAACTTTCTCAGTCGCCATTATCCATGAATGAGGGAACTACCACAAAACTTGACATAGCCAACCAATAAGACCCAGAGATATCCCACCACCCTTTTCCATGCTAATCATTTTTTGAGCAGGAGATGTTGGTTTTATCCCGAGCACTAGATCTTGTGGGATCTAATTGTTCCCCTCCCTCATAATCACAAGGAATGTGGCTTTCCACATGCATCAAGCGGGTAGCTATATTTTCCACACAGAACCTCAGGTTCCTCAACATGCTTTTCACTTCTTCAATGAAGGCAAAAATATTGTATTTTTCAACCTGTTTGTCTCTTAACACCAGCCCTAGAAGCGTCTTCATCTGCCAGTGAAACACTACTAAATTTAGGTACTGCTTGTGCCTTCCTCTCGTATTACCAGAATCAAGCACCCATTTAGACATGACCTCCAATAATTCTGAATTTGAGAGAGAATACCTCTACTCCCTAGCTTTAATCTCTAGCTCACAAATCTCTTGGCACGTCTCTGGAGGAGCGACGTTGAAATAAGAAGCCACCTAGTGTGAGCGAACAACTTGGCACCTTGTTTCCCTGGTTTAACTCTGGATCCTCCTCCTCTCCTGCATCTCCCTCTCTGCCTCGACGACATTGTAGGACCACAAGAGGGTTGCTCTGCTTCTTTAAAAGTATTTCCTCTACTTATAAAGGGACAAAGCCACGAACTTGTCTCGAGCCTAATAAGACCCGAAAACCAGCAAAGAACGTCATCATAGAAACACCATGCATAGGTATTCACCTTTGACATAGACTCATCAAAAAAAGAGATAGGCAACTCCATGTCAATAAGAGACTCAGACCCCTTGAACATTGAGCACACTAGATGTAACCCTAGTACTGAAAAACTACAATACTCAACAACCGAGGGAGCAACAATCAAACCCCATCTCTAACGCACGACAAACCTTGTTCCCCATACTTCCCCAACCACTCTTGGACTCAAAACACCCGCTTCGACTTTACCAAGTAGGCATAGACTCAAAAGACACAATCATAACAAGGTTACAAAATTTATAGAGACCTTGACCCTCAGAAAACAAGACACATCCTAATTGAGACCCAAAACCATAATTTCTTATACCCACATAAAAGCCATGCAATCCCAACTTCTCTGAAAACAATAGGACCAAAAGAGATACACAGGCCATACCAATTCTAGTCACTGGCAATAAAAGCCCACAAAAGGTTGCCAACACCCCGCCTATACATAATCAAACCCGCAAAGTACTACATGATGACTAGGAATTGGAAGTACGGGACTCCAGAGCTTCACTCTAGAATGAAAAATCGCTCACTATAGGGTAAATGGAATCCCACAACCAAAAAAGTTTGGGATTCACCTCCCTCTCCTAAGAATTTCCTCCAAAAACTGTCGCTCCATTCATGAACCAGAAACACGAAATTAACCCAATTCTGCGATCCCTATCTTCGTAAATTCCTTTAAATACAATCTCCATCACCTCATAAACACTGCACCAACTAGAGGGATGCATGCTTCTGCATGCAAAGCGCCAAGTGCATACACCATCCATTAATGCCTTATTAATAACCGAGGGTGGTGGGAATGAAGAGCCAAGCCCCTCGCCACCCTTCATAACACCCCCATCGGGGAGCAACACATCACTTGCTAGTAAATTATTGAGGTTCTCCTTCCAATCATAGGCCACGTGGGAGCGCCAACAATAATCTATATCCACCTCTCCCTAAAAACCCAGATTAGCAAGAAAATCCACAACCTTATAACTAGATCTTCTTGAATAGGGGTAGTTATATAGTAAAAAAACTAATCAATCTCTGGATGCTTCAGATCAATGCTTCCAATCTCCAACTCTTAGCTACCTTTTCCAAGGGTTGACCTCTGATCAAGCGTTGGAGGAAATTAATTACTAAATGCAATTCCCCATCCACCTATAATGATTTAAATCCCTCTCTCCTTGCTATCATGAGACCACTGTCGAGGGATTGAAATTTCACCACGTTATTATTGGTGGAGCCGCAACTCAGAGTGAAAACTCTTAGTGTATTGGAGTTTCAATCTCTAATTGTACCTCCCAAACCTGCCACGCTCGGATTTCCGTTCGATGTGCTGTCAAAATTTAACTTGACATACTGGCGGGACGAGAAACTTGTAATTCGAAAATTGTTAGAAACTGAAATTATTTTCAATGTATATGGAATTTTAGAGAGACAAAATAAATGTGTTTTTGTTTGTTTTTCTTTTTAATATAATTTTTAAGAATATATATTATATATATATATATATATATATATGCAACTTGCGTGGGCATAATGGTTAAGAGCACGTGTTTCCTCCTAAGAGGTCACAAGTTCAAAAGTAGAGGGGATAGGAGTATGTATGCTTGTGAAAATAGAATTCCACATTATAGATTAAGAATCCATAATAAATGTGAGTTAAAGTTTCATGATTAAGATCTTGTTCCATTACATATTATATATATATATATATATATATATATATATATATACCAAATTCTTTTTATAATTATATTAATATTAATGAATAATAATAAAAATTAAAATAAGTTTATAATTTAGTTAGTTTTTATGATTTTTATTTTATTTTAGCAATTGGAAATATAATCTGAAGTAAAATATTTTAATATTTATTCTTTATTTATGTCTATCAACATTTAATCAACCCATTTATTATACCATTACCATAAATCTTCTAAATTATTAATTTTTTTTTAATATAATCTTTCAAAATATTATAAAATATATTTTCTGCCTAATTCATATATATATAATTATTAATTAATTCATATATATTAAATAAATAAATAAATATATATATATATAATATATATATATATATAAATTTTTTTTTATAAGAAAATATAATTCAAAATAATTAAGAATTCTACCCTAGAAGTTTGGCAAACACTGAATCCAGAATAAACAATAACCATTATCACATGGGTTATTGTTTTGTTTCTGTTATCTCATTTGATCTTTTGAAGGACTTTATAAACATTAATTTGAATAATTTATATAAAGAGGGGGAGGACATTTTTTTTTGAGTGAGACGTAAGTATTATATAAAATCTTTGTTGGAATAAAAGTATTTATAAAATCTTTGTTGGAATAAAAGTATTTATATAATATTTATAGGGAATTTTGATGTGTTCTCTGTGTGATATTTTATGTAGGGAATTTTGATTTGTTCTCTGTGTGATATTTTATAAATGTTTATAATTTCAATTTTTTTCATTTCACATCAGATTTATAAATACAATTTATTAAATTTTATCAAATTATATTTTTAAATTTATAAATAATTTTAATAATTTATAAATATATTATATTTAAATAAATATGAGTATTAATTATATAGGTTAAATGGATGATAATTGTAAATAAAGATCCAAATATTTAAGAGTTAGAATATGTCTTATATAAGTTAAATGGATGATTATTGTAGATAAAGATCCAAACATTTGAGGGTTAGAGTATGTCGTAAAACTAATTTTACTTAGTTAAGAGTTTGTCTTTCTCAAATATAAGGAAATAAATCTGGGAGTAGTGAGAGCTTACCCCTTTATGGATCACGAGCTTGTAATTCTAGGTGGCATAGTTTGCTTGAATAATAATGACGAGTAAGCCTCTATTTGTGAATAACAACCAATGCTCTCATTGTTGGTTTGACAATTGAGTTATGATAAGTTTTCTCACTGTGTGAAAAAAGAAGAAGAAGAAAACCAAAACACCTATTTTATGACACATTTTACATTATAAAACAAAACTTAAAAATTAATTAAATTATAATTTTATTTTAAATTATTATTATTGTTAATAATAGAATTAATATATGAATTAAACATATATATTTATTTTAAAAAACATGTAATAATATTTTTAATTATGGGGATTTATCTTACTGTACCACCCAAATTTTTAATTTATAAATAAGCTTTATTATGATATGATGGACCAATCCCATTTCTATTTTGTTGGAATATTAATTCCTACTTGTCTCAGTTGTGACTTTCTATGTAAAGGCTCTGTTCCTATTCTATAGGATTGGTTTCTCTAATTTGGTGTGTGGTTGAGATATTACCTCAATCAACAGATTGTGTGCCCAAAATAGTTTTCATATCTTTAAACAATATTCCTGTATATATGTAATATCATATTTCATTAATGTAATATAGAGATTTCCTTTATGGAATCTTAGCATATTTAACATTACATGTTGAAACAACAATAACACATTCACATTCATATTTTTAATTAATTCATTTAATTAAAAATGTGTAATTAGATTTGAGATAGATCTCAATCTTTCATCTTTACTTATTAAAAATATTCTAAAATATAGTATAGAGGTTAAATATCTACCATCCACTTAATAATTATTAATAATTAAATAATTTTTTAAAAAACCATATTTTAAAATAAACACATCTATTTATCAACACATATATAAAATTTTTTAAAAACTCATTTCTTATAATATAATATATATTTTATTATAAATATATATCTCATCAAATCTAAAAATATTTAATAAAATTTTGAATTTCAATTCTGTAAAACTTATATTTTAAAGCAAATGATTTGTATTAATTTAAATAGCCAATTTTGTTTTTTAAATAAATTTGTATTACTATCTCTAATTCAAATCACCCACAACAATAATAATTTAATAATCAATAACTTTTAGAATATTTCGTTTATGTAAATAAATAAATTATTTTTTTGGTTGAGGCCAAATACAACTTACAGACTAGTTGTACAAACACACTATTCCTTATAGTTGAGGTCAAACACATGCTCTGGACAAACTTTATTAAAATAAAATCTTTGCACTACAGCTCCTCCAAATCAAAATTTTAAATTAAAAAAATTACACAATCCTATTGATAGTGTAATAGTAATTTAATTATTAATATGTCACTGTAGTAATGATTTTGCAATGAAATATTTTAATCAATTTAAACTATCTCATTCAAGCATATGATTGACTTTCATGGCTGTAATCTTATACCCTTCTCCATCATTGAAAATTTGGTGTTCTTGAAAATGATTGATGGTAGGTAGAAGGGACCTGGTCTGCATTTGTACTTGAGATTGCAAATCTCCAGCAGTGCTGCATATGGTTACCAAAAATATTTTATTTTGATAATATTTTTCAAAGATGAGGATTGAAAAATGAAACCCCTTGCACCTTTAAAGTATTATAAAATTTTTACCTTCTAAAGCATTATCAGACTTTTATGCTTGGTGTTACCTTGAATTGAAAAAAATATGAACCATCTGTAGCAATCCAGGATTTTCCACCAGGTGTTCATATAGTGGATTAAAAAAAAAATATAAGGTACCTTTCCAAAGTATTAAAAGGTTGAACTTTGCTAACAATCATTAAAATCCAAATCTGCAAATGTTGACTTTGTATTGACAATTGACATGTGTTATTGGTCACAAGAATGTCCCCATCCATCACAGTATGTATATGGCGTTATAGACGAGAGGCTTAGATTTGCCTATTTTTTTTAACAAGATTGGTGCACTTTTTAGTCAGCTAAAGGTGGAAAAATTATTATATTTTCCACACCAAATTAAATCAATATGCTAAGGGGGAAATATTTATATCATAATTTTTTTTAGGTGAATTATGTTATTTTTAGAACTGGAAATTAAGTAGAAGTGTTAGAAGTCTTAGATTAGTTTTTTAGAGGGAAATCTGACCATCGTCAAAAATAAATTATGTGAAGAGAGGTACAATATAATTGAGTAGAAGAGTGTTCCAAAATTATACAATAGAGAGTGTTAGGTTTAGTTGACAAAAAGAAAATATTAGGAACATAATACCAATATGACAAAAACATAATATACTATTAGGCAAATGGGTCTAAGTTAGTAGCAACATGGATGGAATCTTTGTCATCCTCTGTTGTACCCCCAAATGGGGCAGGATTTCAATATGTTTCTCTAAATGCTCAATTTGATGTTCCAGTTCTTTCATATGTTGGTATAGGTGCTTGAGAGGGTGGATAATATTTTCCCGATGTTCATGTCGATAAAAAAGAACTCTACCTAGCAAGAATTTCATATGCCAGTAGAGGTTCTCTGTCTACATGTATTGATTATACCTGCTCTAGGTGTGACCAATATTGGGAATCTAATTCACCAACTTTGTAAGAACTTTTGTGTTCAAGAGGCGAGGTCTTCGAGTAGACCTCTCTCCCTCAACACAGGTGAGTTCTCTTCCTAGATGGGACTTGGGGTGAGGTCTTGATATTGAGTCACTGCTTCCCTCAACGATGGTGCATTCTCGTATGGCCCCTGTGGGCCATCTCTTGATAGTAAGCTTCCCCTCGATGCACTCGAGCTCGCTGGTGAGGCATGGGATCAAGAGTTAAGAGGCTAGAAAAAATAGACTCTAGGGAGGGGAGAAAAAGTGTTGGAAAGGTTCCAAGGAGGCTCTATGCAGGGACACAAAGAAGGGGAGGGGAGGAGCAGGGGACACAACAAAAGGAATAAACACCACAGGAAACTGCCAGCCTAACCCAATAAAGACAAGAGGTTTGGGAGTTGAAAGATGCCAATTGCCAGCTGCAAAGGGAAAAGGAAAGAATCACCAGCGGAGCTCATAGGGGGGATGAGAGTGCAAGAAGAAAGGAGGACAGAGGGAATTCTGAGAATGGGAGATGGAGGGCTGAGTTGAAGGAATTCAAGAAGCCAAGAGGGGGCACGTGTAGAGAAGCCTAGAGATTGGAGATTGAAGCACAAAAGGAATGACAAAGAGGTGGAGTTGATGAACACTGAGGCAATTGTTAACCTGATTTGCCAGCAAGAGAAAAACGAATAGGAAAAAGGAAACAAATCACATAGGGGAGAGATGATACTATCCTCCTTGTGCTGCAGATGGAACATAGGTTGAAAACTTTGTAGGTGAAAGTAGAAATCCAACTACAGAGGTGTTGTGTCCCCAACTTGAGTGCTAAAGTTTCAGGCAAGGCCTCAAAGAGCTAAAAGCAACTTCAAAAATTTCCCAAATCCATTAACATATGCCGCACTGCATACCCCAAGGCCATATATAAATGCATCCTTCACTGGAAAACACAAATGAGCAAGTGAATGTCTGTGAAGGCGATGTGAGTTGTGCTAAGCACTGTCTGTATGTTGTGCTGCATAATGGTTATCATGTCACTAGAGATAATTTGAACTTAGGTGAGAAGAATTATGTATATACATATATACACACACACACACACACACACACACACACACAGATATATCTATCTATATATATATATATATATATGAATGATTTAATATTTAATATTGTTGTAGTATATCTGTTCTATGTTTTGGAGGGTTTTCCGACATATTTTCCTATCTCATTTGTCTGGACAAGGATCTATCGGAATCACAATTTTGAGTTGTAAACTCTCCACAATCCAAGTGCCCAAGGGGTTTTTCAGGGTGTTGAATCCATATATGCAGTCAAAAACCCATTTTAAACAACAAAAAATAATTTTGACCAAAAAAATTTCGCCTGATTCTAGCCAAAAACTCTGAAATGTAGCATGTTTACACAAAGCCTTTAATATTTATATACTGAAATGTGATAAAATTTATTATAGTTTAGTTATTAATTGATTAAAAAAATCATTAATAATGTTTTGAAAACACAATTTACACGTGTGTGAGAGAAAAATTACACTTGAATTGATATCTTTGTTAGTTGAGAAAGAGGGAGAGAGAAAGTAAGTGAAACATGGTTGACTTTTGTGATACTTAACCAAAAAAAAAATTGAAGTTGTCCAATGGTTCTTGGTAGCTTTGTTGGAGATTCAAACAAAATGGGAGGGGTCTTTGGAATTAAAGAAGCATATATAATCACTTAAGAACTTATGATTAGTGTTGAACATGCTATGACAATCATAATATTATGTAAACAAGACAAGCACATGACTGTAAAAAAAAGGAATGAGAGGGGAGCCAAGGGAACTCATCGCTAAGTCCCCTCGTCCTTAATAGATGTAAGGTGCTTTCGAATGCTTCTAATGTGGAGTTTGGATTCCTTTGCAATGGTTGAACCCTTGCGAACATGTCTACAATTTGAACCTCCTCCCATGGTTGAGCCTTGAATTACATCTAAAGGGGAATCATATTTATCACCCAAAAATTGAAGAGCATAAAAATGTGTACCATGATATAATTCCATACTTTTGGTTGCCTATCCATGGTACAAGCTATCGTCTCTTTGGTGTGCCAGTGCAACTCAATTGGGAGTGAGTTGTAGGTGACACTACTTCAAGAGACCATAACGTTTGGTATAGTTTTCTCTAATGCTTATAATTCATCTAGTTGTAGGTTTTCCTTTTCTTCTGTTAGATTTTGTTTTCCAAGTTATTTGATGTCTAAATGGTTGAGGTATTATGTATGGAGGTAAAGCCTTCCAGGAGTCTCAAAGATTTTGATTTCTGCATATGAATGTAAAATGGAGCTAGAACATTCTTCTTTCAAGCTAGGGTTTCATATGTCTTTTTTTCCCTCAACTTTTGGAACATGTTTCCTTTGCATCCTCATGCTCCTCCTTTATGGTGCTCACTAAAAAGATATGTAGAGGGGTACCATAATCCATGCCCACAGGTTTAGTACTGACGTTTTTCGAGGATCTCTTACCTTGGGTCTTCTCCTTGATGCTCTTTGCCTCAAATTTCTAATGTTGATTGGCATGACCTTACAAAGGGAGTCATGTGGAGTCCCTCCCTTCCATTATGGGTATAAATATGATTATGATCTCTCTAACATCTTTATGAACCATTATCTCCAATGATAACTCTTTAGACTTTGCTTATGCCCTATCCAACAACATCCTACATAACCTTCTCATTTTGGGTTAGGGTTTTGGAGGTTTTTCTTTACACTAGCTTTTGGAAGAGGTTTTGTTTACATCCTCACATTCCTTGAGGCCACATGCCTCGAAAATAGTTAGAGGGTTACCATAGTTCATGACCATAGTTTTAGTATCAGTGACTCTCAAAGATTTATTGCTAATGGTATTCTCCCTGAATCTCTTATCCTAATTTTGATGTAGGGTGGTGCAACTTCATAGGTGGAGTGCATGGAGTGCCTCTCGTCTATTCTAAATATAAATAAAACGTTGATATCTATAGATGTAAATCATCATCTTTGATTATAAACTTTGAGAAACCACTCATATCTTATGGATAAACATCCGTTGTAGTGGAGCTACAACTTTTAACAATTATAATTAATGTATTTATTTTATTTTAACAAAATATTTATATAATATAAAAAAAAATAAATATT
>APFE030673167.1:30709-66576 GCA_000404065.3 Pinus taeda | reverse complement strand
AAATATAAAGATATATTTCAGAGTCTTTTTTGGTTTTTGGTTTTTTTTTTTTTTAACTGATGGTTGCAAACACATGAGCTCATTCTATGAGTTCTTGTAGAGTTTTTATATCTTTTTGCTTGTCTAAAAAATGGTCGTCTTTTGGCATTTGATTGCTTTGTTATGCTTGTGGTCTTGTTTTAGCGATTTTGAAGGCTGGTCTTTGTGTGCATGAATTGTCTTCACTCTGTGAACATCGATCATACTCACACAAAAAGTTGTAAGCGTTGTTGTGCAAGTGTCGTCATGGTTGTTTGAAGGTCTATCTCAAGTGTCACACTTGTCACTCTTAACCTTAAGGCAGTCTCACTAAGCACATGTTTGTCTTATTGGTTTGTGGTGTCCTGTCATCGAGTCATGCTAAGTGTCTGACCACAATGTCACGTCTATACAAGTTCACTTGCTCTCGCACTAGCCACTTTTCCTGAAAATTTGTTGACTGGACAAACCCCTTCAATCGGACCTTGATTGAGCTGCACTACGTAGTCTCAGCTCTTAGTGACACTGCTATGCTGCCCAGAACTGCGTAGTGCTTGAGGATGTCCTCTGAGGCAGCTGCATTGTGAAATCCTGGAAGTGTGCAGGCTGTCTATCGCCCAAAATTGCATAGAAATTGTCTCCAAGCTCGATCCAATCTGCGCTTCCCGCAAGATCACTTATCAAGCCTCCCTCTAGTCTACTAGAAATATGCATTGCACCGTGACCCAGGGCTGCGCTACTCTCCAAAATTGCACAGACATGCCCAACTGCCTATAGAAACTGCACAGTCATGCTGAGTCAGGCCTCCTGCTGGCTTGCTCTGCTTTGCTCCTGAAAATTGCGCAGTTTTGACTGGTACACCTTCTGCTGCCCCACTCTGCACTGTTTCCAGAAATAGTGTAGTGCTGCCTGTCTCGCATTGTCTCCCAGAAATGCGCAGTTATGACCAGCAACTCCTCGTAGCCCGATCATGCCATGCTCTAGAAAATTGTGCAGAATTTCCTCCCTCTGGTTTACTGGAAATATGCATTGCACTGTGACTCGGGGCTGCACTGCTCTCCAAAATTGTGTAGACATGCCCAGTTTCTTGCCCTGCATTGCCTGCAGAAACTGCGCAGTCATGCTGAGTCAAGCCTCTTGCTGGCTTGCTCTGCTTTCCTACTGAAAATTGTGCAGTTCTGATTGGTACACCTTTTGCTACCCCGCTCTGCACTGTTTCCAGAAACAACTCAGTGTTGCCTATCCCACATTGTCTCTCAAAAATGCGTAGTTATGACCAGTAGCTCCTCATAGCCTGATCATGCCGTGCTCTGGAAAATTGCGCAAAATTTCCTGCCAGTGCCCTCTGCTGCCCCGCTCTTTCTCCCTCCAAGAAATTGCGTTGATTCTCAGATGGACCCTAAGTGGCCCGCTGAGTCCTTACCTTGAAAATTGCACAGAATTGTCTAGTAGTTCCCCCAAACACCCTACGTTGTCTTCCTCCCAAGCATTCCATAGTTCTACCTAGTTGGGTTCCACCTTGCAGCTGCCACTGCTGTCCCTGATTGCGCAATTTTGCCTCCCAGTGACCTCTGTAATTTTTTTCCCGAAAGTACTCTAGAGCCCCTCATCCTGGCTTGAGCTGTGCTATGTGCAGTTTCAGTGTGTTTTCCTCCCTCTCGCTCACCAGGGCCCGAAACCGAAAACAATGCATCATGCTAGACTAGGAAATTTTTGGATTTGATGCCATCCCCTCATGAGTGAATTGCAGGAACAAGTGAAAAAATGGAACATGGCATGACGATGAATGAGATGAAGTAGGAGCGCACGCTAGGAAACTTGTTCGCGGCTGAACGAATGTACAAAGCACGTCAAGTAGCAAGCAAAAGGGATACATGCATTAAACCATCAAACAAAGACCAAGACCATTGAAGACCTCGCAACACTTTGCCATGCAGAGGTGAAGACAAAACACATCGAGAGCACATCCATCACTCAAAAACATAACAACATGACATGGAGACCACAGTTAACCAATACATGTCAGCAATGTCACGTCAAGTTGTGCCATGAGTTGCCTCGGCCACATCACTACTATGGTCCATACTTGTTGTAATGAAATGTAATGTAAAGTGAAAGTCCAACGGACGCACATATGAAGTTGAAGAGTCACGTCAGTTGAAAAGTCATAGGAAGTTGAACGGTCATAAGGGAATTCAAAGAGTCACAAAGATCATACATTACCCTTGGCTATATACCCCCTCATTGTATGAGCAAAGGAATTTTCACCTTGGCTCCTCCCACATAGCCTTGAGAGTCTGTAGTCTGTTGTTTGAGGAGCGAGGAGTGGTTCCAATGTCCCACTATTGGGGCTAGTGACGTATGGTGTACATATGTGTGTTGGAACTTTTGCTTAATTCAAAAGCCTGTCTTAGGCCAACACATTTTCACGCATGTTTTGTATTCGTTTGTAAGACTATTATTTAAACGTTTGTAATGCATGTTTGCTTAACCTATACTAAGATAGTTGAACTACTTTGATTATTTTAGTACTTACATTGTTGAAGATGTGTTGTATTGTTTATCACTGTTGTCTCGTTCGTGTGGACTACTCTGCAAAATATTAGATAGACCATTCTTGTTTTCCTCAGTTATAAAAGCCATCACCCCCACGTGGACTACTCCACTATATGGTGTATGCGTTTTCCCTTGCACTTTGGTTTTAATGATTGTCACATCTGCTGTGGACTATTCCGTTGGATGCTGGATAGAGCCTTGTTGTTTTTAGTGTGTGTCTCTCTCTGGGTGGTACTACTACCTCTCATTGAGAGGCTCACTTTTACCCTCTCCCTTACAATAAGAGAACCCATACACAAAGTTACATTACACACTCACTAGGCATACTCACCTCGCTTTCTTGAAGTTATAAGCATAATTCTCTCATGTGCTAAACAACAAGAGCTAAGGAAAATCTCTAAGATAATGACAATTGGGCCATTGTACCGGATGGGACTCCTACACCAAAAGATGTGAGGTCTAGTTGGGACTTCATCCTGAGAGATCCCTTGAATGTTGGTGGGTCCATCACTGTCAACATTTTTGGCACTAGATGGAGGGCCGCCAGTAGTTTATGGCTGAATTTCTTCTCAACCCCACTTATCAATTATTTGGTCAAGGCAGTAAAACGAACTCCCTCTCTCCCACGCGCAGATATGAAGTTGGTTACTCCTCACCTCCCAGACCTGAACAAGAAATTTCATATCATCACATCTGTGCTGTCCGTCCCATCACTCGTCAGTTTTCTAAAGCTATTGGACTAATTCCAGGAGTACACACTCTTCCCTCTTCATAGAGGAAGAAAAATACTACACCCACAGGAGTGGTAGTCTCATCTGTTGAAGAAGTAATCCTCGCCACTCTTGAAGAGTTGGAAGAAGCTGTTGAGAATGAAGAGGAACCTCCTTTTTTCCTAGATGGAGAAGAAGATAACAACTTACACTTGGGCTCAGGTTCAGGCAGTGGCAGCAGAGGAGGCAGAGGCATAGATGAACCAATGAAATTTAGAGGTCAAACTGTCAGATTCAAAAGAAGAGGAGGAGGATGAAGAAGAGGACAACATGAATGATCAAAATATGGAATGGATGACACAGGGCCCATTGGCACTCTTGGGTGTCTTGCACAATATGCCAAGACAAATAGAGAAAATGTTAACAAAGTATGACCATGACAAAGCAGTGAAGGCAAAAGATCATCTAGATACGTTCTACCAACATCTGCAGACGCTCGAGGTACATTATGACAATGTTGCATGTAGATTGTTTCCATGTACCTTGGATGACAGAGCAACTGTATGGTACCATAACCTTCCTGTCAACTCCATTCAGAACTGGGGGGTGTTCAAGGGAATTTTCCTTGAGAAGTTGTTGAGGACAAAACCCTTGCCATGTTGTTAAAAGGGTTGGGTAGTCTCAAGATGGAGTAAAAATAAAAGGTGAAAGATTTTAAGCAGAGGTCTAACCATATCCTGAAAAAGTTCACTGCAGACACCAAAACTCACGACTCCATCATAATTGACTACTACACGTCTGCACTATCGACCAACATTGGGCAATTCGTTAAGTGAGTTGCGAAACCAACACTTTTGGAAAATTTCCAAGAGGCAATTGATGTGGAGAAAGACCTGGGGTCATTGTAGATGACGAACTAGCTAAGGACTCCAAAGACATGGGTAGGAGGTCTCAGACTGTTGTGAGCAAGGTAAAGGAAAAGGAACCAAGTGAAATTGAGAACCTTACTCGTCTCGTCAAGTCCTTAACAACCGAAGTGTACGAACTCAAGCAACGGACAACCGACACAGCTGTGAGCAGCAGGCTTCCTAGATTCACGTAGAAGAAGAATGTGACTTCAGGAAGAAACAATAGCAACTTGACTAAATCTGTGTAGAGCTCTAACATTATGCTACACTTGGAAGAGATTGCAACAGATCACTTCTGCATGGTCCATGAAGAAGAACATTCAAAAAATACTTGTCCAGAATGGAACTGAGTGATTAGCACCATAGGTACAAGGTTAACTTATCATTTCAAAGCCAGTGAGTAGGTTCAGCCTGAGGGTGAAGATGAAGAGGAAGATGCTGTTTCTGATGAATCTCAAAGTGTTGGTCATGTAATCAACATGTATCAATGTTTTAACGCTTCCCAGAAGACAACCACCGAGAAGGAGCCTCCGAGCGAATGTATGGCCCTAAAGTAGAACAATCGATACAATTTGAGGAGTCAAGGGGCCCACACTCGTTTTGAGATATTGAGAGAAAAAGTAAGACAACATCTACTAAGAACAGTGGACCCACTAGTCATCTCAACACAAAAAACACAAGGCAATTATGGGAAGACAACTACAACTAAAAGCTCCCCGCAACTCGATCATGGCTTGCTCTGGAAAATTGTGCATAATTTCCTGCTAGTGCCCTTTGCTACCCTGCTCTATTTCCCTTAGAGAAATTGCACATATTCTCAACTGGACCCTGAGTGGCTCGCTCAGTCCTCATCCTAAAAATTACACAAAACTATCAAGTAGTTCCCCCTGACACCCTATCTTTTCTTCCTCCCTGGAATTGCACAATTCTACCGAGCTGAGTTTCTGCCTTGCAGTTGTCACTGCTGTCCCTAATTGCACAATTTTTCCTCCTAGTGAACTTTGCGTAGTTTTTCCTGACATTACTCTAGAGCCCCTCATCCCAGCTTCAGTTGTGCTCTGCATGGTTTCAATGTCATATCCTCCCCCCTGGTTACTTGGGACTGAAACCGAAAATAATGAATTATGCTAGAATAGGATATTTTTGGATTTGATGTCATCCCGTCATGAGTGAATTGCAAGAACATGTGAAAAAATGGAACATGGCACGACAATGAACGAGATGAAGAAGGAGCACATTCTAGAACACTTTCATGCAGCTGAACGAACGTACAAATCACATCGAGAAGCAAGTGAAAGAGATACATGCACTCAACCATCAAGCAAAGACCAAGACCATCAAATACACTACAACACTTTGCCATGCAAAGGTGAAGACACAAGACACCGAGAGCACATCCACCAATTAGCAACATAACAACTTTACATGGACACCACAGTCTGCTAGTACATGTGAGTAGTGTCATGTCAAGTTGTGTTATGAGTTGTCTCGGCCACATCAATACTATGGGCCATACTTGTTGTAATCAAATGTAATGTAAAGTGAAAGTCCAATGGATGCACATCTAAAGATGAAGAGTCATGTCAGTTGAAAATTCATAGGAAGTTAGATGGTCATAAGGGAAGTCCAATAGTCACAAGGGTCAAGCATCACCCTTGGCTATATATACCCCTCATTGTATGTGCAAAGGACTTTTCACCTTGGCTCCTCCCACATAGCCTTGAGAGTCTATAGTCTATTCTTTAAGGAGCGAGGAGTGGCTCCAATGTCCCAATACTGTGGCTAGTGATGTGTGGTGTACACATGTGTCTTGGAACTTTTGCTTAATTCAGAAACCTGTCTCAGACCAACACATTTTCACGCATGTTTTGTATCCATTTGTAAGACTATTCTTTAAATGTTTGTAATGCATGTTTTCTTAACCTGTACTAAGATAGTTGAACTAATTCGGTTATTTTAGTACTTACATTGTTGAAGATGTGTTGTATTGTTTATCACTGCTGTCTGATCTGTGTGGACTACTCCGTAGGACATTAGACAAATAATTCTTGTTTTCCTCAGTTATAATGACCGTTACCCCCGTATGGACTACTACATTGGACAATGTATGCATTTTCCCTTTCACTTTGGTTTTAACGACTGCTGCATCCACTGTGGACTATTCCACTGGATGCTGGACATATCCTTGTTGTTTTCAACGTGTGTCTCTCCCTGTGTGGTACTACTACCTCTCATCTAGAGGCTCACTTTTACCCTCTCCCTTATAGTAAGAGAACCCGGACACAAAGTTACATTACGCACTCACTAGGCATACTCACCTCGCTTTTTTGAAGTTACAAGCATAACAATCTCATGTGCTGAATAACAAGAGCTAAGGAAAACATATAAGATAATGGAAACCGGGACCTTGTACCAGATGGGACTCGTACACCAAATGGTGTGAGGTCTAGTTGGGACTTCATACCCGGGAGATCCCCTAAATGTTGGTAGGTCCAACACCATCAAAATTTCTGGCGCTAGAAGGAGGTCCGCCAATATTTTATGGTTGAATGTCCTCTCAACCCCACTTATCTATCATTTGGTCAAGGTAGTAAAATGAAATCCCTCTCTCCCACGTGCAACTCTAAAGTTGGTTACTCCTCACCTTCTAGACCTGAACAAGAAATTTCATATAATCACATCTATGTTTTCCATCCCATCACCCGTCAGTTTGCTAAAGCTGTTGGACTGATTCCAGGAATACACACTCTTCCCTCTTCATAGAGGAATAAAAATACTACACCCACAAGAGTGGTAGTCTCATCTGTTGAAGGAGTAATCCTCACCACTCTTGAAGAGTTGGAAAAATTTGTTGAGAACAAAGAGGAACCTAATGTTTTCCTAAACGGAGAAGAAGATAACAACTTACTCTTGGGATCAGATTCTGGTGGAGGCAGTGGAGGAGAAGGAAACAAAGGAGGCAGAGGCGGAGACGAATGGACAGATTCAAAGGTTGAACCATCAGATTCAGAATAAGAGGAGGACGACGAAGAAGAGGACAACATGGCTGATCAAAATACGGATTGGATGACACAGGGCCGATTGGCACTCTCGGATGTCTTACACAAGATTGCAAGAAACACAGAGAAATTTTTAACAGAGTATGACCTTGACAGGGCAGTGAAGGCTGAAGATCATCTAGACACATTCTACCTACATCTGCAAACACTCAAGGTACGTTATGACGGTTTTTCATGTAGACTGTTTCCATGTACCTTTGATGGCAGATCAACTGTATGGTACCATAGCCTTCGTGTGAACTCCATTTAGAACTTAGGGGTGTTCAAGAGAATTTTCCTTTTGCTGAGGACAAAACCCCAACCATGTTGTTAACAATTTCACTGCAGACACTAAACCTGACGACTCCTTCACAATTGATTACTGCACATCTGCATTTTCAACCAACATTGTGGAGTTCGTCAAGTGAGTTTCGAAACCAAAACTTTTGGAAAATTTCCAAGAGGAAATTGAAGTGGAGAAAGACCTGCGTGCTATTGGAGTCATTGTAGATGAAGAACCATCTAAGGACTCCAAATACATGGGTAGGAGGTGTTAGGCTGTTGTGAGTAAGGTAAAGGAAAAGGAAGCAAGTGAAATTGAGAACCTTACTCCTCTTGTCAAGTCCTTGACAATCAAAGTGTCTGAACTCAAGCAACGGACGACTGAGACAAATGTGAGCAGTAGGCCTCCCAGATTCTTGCAGAACAAGAATGTGGCCTCAGGTAGCGGTAGTAGCCACTTGGCTAAATCTGCGTAGAGCTCTAATGTTGTGCTCCACCTGGATGAGATTGCAACGGATCACTTCTACACGGTCCACAAAGACCGACATTTAGAAAATACTTATCCAGAGTGGAACCAAGTGATGAGCACCATGGCTACAAGGTTGACTGATGATTTAAAGCCAGTGAGAAGGTTCAACCTGAGGGTGAAGATGAAGAGGAAGCTGCTGCTTCTGATGAAGCTCCAAGTGTTGGGTATGTAATCAACATGTTTCAACGTCTTAATGCTACCCAAAAGAAAACCACCAAGAAGGAGCTTTTGAGTGACCGTCTGGCCCTAAAGTAGAATAATCGGTACAAATTTAGGAGTCAAGGGGCCCCCATTGTTTTTGATATACCGAGAGAAAAAGTAAGACAACATCTACTTAGAATAGTGGACACGCCGATCATCTCAATACAGAAAACACAAGGCAAGTCCAGGAAGAGAGCTACAACTAAAAGTACGTACGTGAGAAACAAAGACAAAAGAAGACCACTAGACAACAAAAACACAAGTCTACCCTCAGACAACTTGATGAGTCTTCCTGCTCTGAATTACAAAATTGTTTAAGATATGAAAAAGACTCATGCGAAAATATCTTTTTATGAGTTAACCAAGCTCACGGGTTAGTGGGATATTCTTTTGCGCGCACTAGGGCAAACCTCCAAAAATAGCGTTGCCTCTTCCAGCAAGGGAACAAGAAAGTCCCCCAGATCACTTGCATCTATGATCAACATGATTTTCATGGAGGAAGTGAACTCACTCTACCCACTGTTTTTGTTATAATTTGAAATATTCAACTTCAATGTCCACAACTGTTTGGTTGATTCTGGCACATCAATCAATGTCATGCCACTCTCCATCACTAAACAAATGAATGCACAATGGAGTAGTACAACTAGGTAGATCATTCAACTTGACCAAACATGTGTACCATCCATTAGTGACCTCCAAGATGTGATCATCCGGTTATTGTCTGATAGACGAGTTCATCAGTGCATCAACATTGTGATTGTGGACATTATGGAAGCATATGGTTTATTACTCAATAGAGACTAGTCCAGCAAATTCCAAGAAAACTTTGCTATAGATTGGTCACACTTATGGATTCCACACAAGGGAATAAACAATCATATATGGGTGTTGTCGGAGATATATATGAAACATAACGTTACTCCCTTGGATGGTCAAAATGAACAGTTGGCTTTCATAGAACTTATGTTTAGCAATTTCTTTCTGGAAACGCAACTGGGGTGTTATCATGCCTAGCCAAGCCCCACCCCACCAGACACATAGTTGGGTCTCCTTCCTTTCCCAACTGATGAAACTTGTACAATACATTGTAACAATAGTAGCAGTAGTATTAGCAGTACTAGTGTGGCAAGCGGTCCTTGTATAGATGACATGTGGACCTTGTATTTTGACGGATCCAAGACATAGGATGGCTCTAGATATGGGTGTGTTTTGATATACCCAAGGAAAATAAAACACTTAGTCTCAAGCCGCTTGGAGTTCGAGTGCACAAACAACACTTCCAAATATGAAGCACTCATTTTGGGCTTGCAGAAAGCCATTAACCTCAACGTTTCTATGCTTAAAGTGGTAGGTGATTCAAAGATCGTGGCATGTCAGGTATGTAACACCATACATTGTTTCACCTCATCTTAAGAGTTACCAACAAGAGGTATGGTGACTTATCTCTAACTTCCAATATTTCAATAAACGAAGCTACAGATGCTCTGGAAAATGTAGCTGCTGGGATGACACCGCTTAGGGATAGATATTCTGTTGAAATTTTGTATATCCCTGACAAAATCACTAATTTACATATTTTTGCTGATGATGAATAGATACTACACTTCATGGCCAACACTGGCATCTTCAAGGACACAACGATAGATGAAGGATAGCACAAGGAGTCTCTGCAAGACACAACTGATGCAAATAAAGGCAACCTCATCACCAAGGGTGTGGTTTCACTTGAGAAGCTATATGACTTGTAGAACTGCTTCTAGAGACCCAAGAACACTAAAACCCATATCTCCACATTGATGCACAAACAAATTAATATGGGAACAAACAATGATCTAAAGTTCATGAATCTCCGTACATGTTGCACACCGGAAGAAAGACAAGCCTTTGTATGCCTATTTAGACAGTACCATGATGTATTCGCATGGACATATGATGGCTTGAAGACATATTATATGTGAATAATCCAAAACATCGTCCCAATCAAGGAAGGGGCCAAATCGTTTCAGCAGAAGCTCAAGAAAGTACATCCGTCGTTGGAGCCCATCATTCAGAAAGAGTTGACTAAGTTGTTGGATGCTCAGATCATTTACAAGGTTCATCATTCCATGTGGGTTTCAAACTTAGTTCATGTTAGAAAGAAGTCTGGGGATATCCACTTGTGCATTGATTTCTGAAATCTGAATCATGCCTCGGACAAAGACAGTTACCCTGTGACGTCCATAGAACACATCTCACAGACATTATCTAGAGTAGAATTTTTTTCTCTGCTAGATTTTTTTTTGGGTTATAACCAGGTTCTAGTAGCAGAACCTGACAGAATGAAAACTACATTCTGTACCAAGTGGGGTACGTTTGCTTATTGAAGAATTCTATTTGGGTTGGTTAATGTAGGCACAACTTTTCAATGTGCTATGGACATCACCTTTCGTGGGCTCATCGGATAAAGCGTGGTGGTCTACCTTGATGACTTAACATTTTTTTTTTCCAGAAAATGGTCAAACCGCCTGCGTCATCTCAAGAAGATCTTTTAGTGATGTTGCAAGTATGGGATATCCTTGATCCCAAGAAGAGCGTTTTTGCAGTGTATGAAGGGAACCTCCTTGGGAACATCATTTCTAGAAGTGGGATCAATGTAGATCCGAACTAAGTCTGAACCATCACAAAGATTCCTCATCCCCTGAACAAGAAAGCCATGTAGTCCTTCTTGGGGAAGAACGACTTCCTCAGGAATTTCATCTTAGATTATCCACATATTGTTAAAACGATCCAAGAGATGATCAAGAAGGATGCAGTCTACAGTTGGGGTAATAAGGAAAATGATGCATTCACCTGTATCAAGTAGGAAATAACAAAATCACCTGCGTTATACAACTTAGATTTCAACAAATATTTCTTTCTTTACACATTTAGTTCCGACACTTCACTCACTATAATGCTCACTCAGAAGGATGAGATGAACAATTAAATTCCCATCTCTTTCATGAGCATGAGCTTGCAGGGAACTGAGCTCATATATCCCACCATGGATAAGGAAGCATATGCAGTATACAAGGCGGTGAAACACTTCAGACCCTACTTATTCAAAACTCATTGCATAGTCTTTGTGCCCCACCCAACAGTCAGGTCACTTCTTGTTCAACAAGAGCTGGGTGAAAGGCGTGTGAACTAGATGACAACAATGAAAGAGTATGATCTTGATATCAAGCCAGTTCATACTGTTAAGGGTCATGGTCTCCGCAGACTTGCAGCGGAAGAAGTGCATGGGAAAGAGGAAGAAGAAGAGATCATCGATTGGGAGCAAGAAATTGTCATGTATAATGTAGAGTGAGCACCACCCACTTCTCACGTAACTCTTGGTATGAAGAAGTGCACCAGTACCTTGAGCACGATATCATGCCCTCTCACTTCTCTATGTGGCATAAGAGGGCACTCCAACTGAAAGCCCTATATTACCAGTTGGTGCACAAAGTGCTTTACAAAAAGCACAACAATGGAATTTTGCTCAGGTGCCTAGAGGCACAGGATTCAGAGAGAGTGTTAGATGATATGCACGATGGACTAGCGGGGGGTCACTTCGCGGGTAACACACTGGTGCATAAAGTCATGAGAGCCAGTTTCTACTATCCCACATTGTTCAAATATGCACACGCATATTCCCACAAGTGCCCGATCTATTAGCGATGATTCGACAAAACTCGAAGGTCAACAACCCCGCTGCGGCCTGTTGCAATGGACAAACCATTCCAACAATGGGGCTTGGACATCATTGGGGAAATTTTCCCACATTCATCAAAGCAACACCGGTACATCCTGACTGCTATAGATTTCTTCACGTGGTGGATAGAAGCAGCTCCACTCAAACAAGTGAATGACGAGAAAGTCATCAACTTCCTTCAACAGAACATCATTTCAAGGTTTGGTGTTCTTATATCACTCGTTTTTGACAATGCAACTTACTTTTCTTCATTGAAGCTTTATGATTTTGCATTGAAATATGGTATTGTGATAAAAAAATATGCTAACTACGACATGCATGGAAATGGTCTTGCTGAATCCAAAAACAAGAATCGTATCCACATTATAAAAAAGACCATTTACTCGGACCAACTAAACTAGCATTTCACTCTGGTGAATTCTCTTTGGGCTGACCGCATCATACCCAAACCCTCTCTGAACACATCTCCATACTTCCTCATATACGAAAAGAAGCCATCCTCCCACCGAATATCTACTTGCCTTCTCTCAAGTTATCCAAAGAATCCCAAGGTAAGCCGTGTCTATTGGTTCAACATAGGGTGGACACATTGCACAAGTTAAAGGAAGAATTGATGAAAGAAAAAATATTTTTTTTACTCCACCAAAACTATATCAAGAGATGGTTCAATAGAAAGTCTGCAGGCAACACCAACTTCCCTATGGGTGACTTAGTCTTGAAGTGGGATAAACCCCACGAAGACAAAGGAAAACATATGAAGTTTAAGTCCCTGAGGATTGGTCCTTTCATGGTTCACAAAAAACTTGGCCAAGACACATATCGTTTACAATTACTTGATGGGAAGATTAACACTCTCCTTGTCAATGGCCAAGATTTAAAATGTTATTTTCAATGGTCTGGAGCTGCACCCCGATCTATGTACATAGCATGTTTTTTTCTTGTTCTGTTGTTTTGCTTTTCCATTTTTTCTTCACTATGCTTTACTTTGTTTTGATGTCTTGTAATTTCATTTTTAAGTGATATCCTGCATCATGTTCTGGATTTTGAATAAGTATGTGGATGAAGTTCAGGAGTCTTGTGACACTGTAGTGCTTGGCTAGTCTTGTGTCTGTATTCTCTGTGCTTCGTTGTAACTTTTGGCCGATGAAGTATCAATGGAAAATATGATCCATCTATAAGGGAATCCATGGTTAAACCATGAACCTGTTTCCAAACTGGGAAACCCCATCTTTGTACTCAGTCTTCTGCTTTGTGTGTTCAAGCTCATCCAACTAGTAGAAATAGAGAAGGGGAAAATATAAATGAGAAAACCTAAAGCAAAGGTCTTACATTCTTCTCTAAAGGAACAACCTCTCCAACTCTCAATAAGTCGGGATCCCTCTTCCACCCCAAAAATAAATAAGTGCCTATGCACAATCCTCTTTCTAAAAAAAAAATACAAAGGTGGATGAAGAGGAAGGATTCATGCGCAGAGAGGTGAAGCAGGCAACTCCACCAGGGTATTGACCAGGCTTGCTGGTAGTGGAGCAATGGTTGTGTTCCCACGTGACTCCTTCGAGGTAATGTCTAGGCCTGCTGGCAGTGGAACAACACTAGAGATGAACACTTATACTTTGAAAATCTTAAGCTCCCGAACCAAACTACCCTTCCCGATTTTTGAAACATTTCGGTCTAACTGAATCTTTTGCTGTGTTCGACTGAGTTGGTACAAGGTGAACCTGTATGACCATGGGGTAAGTGGGGAAGCTGAAGTGACTTGCACAATGAATCAATAACCCCCAAAAGGCCAAGGCCCTACGCTGAAAATGAACCAAAACAGAGAAGCTGGTATTCAACTAGTGTGTCACCAAGTGTTGTAGCGGCTGGAACACCCTCCAAAATGTTCGCCTGTATGGAAATTTTAGAGCTTTCATTGGTTTTTCCATTGATGGTTGCAAACACTCGAACTCATTCCATGAGCTCTTGTAGAGTATTTACACCCTTTTTCTTATCCAACCAATGATCGTCTTTTGGCATGTTGATTTCTTTGTCATGCTTACAATATTGTTCCTGCAATTTTGAAGGTTGGTATTTGTGTGCATGAGTTGTCTTCGCTCTGTGAACATCAATCATATTCACACATAGAGTTGTAAGCATTGTCGTGCAAGTGTCGTCACAGTAATTCAAAGGTCTATCTCAAGTGTTGCACTTGTTGCTCTTAATGTTAAGATAGTCTCACTAAGCATATGTTCATCTTGTTTGTTTGTGGTGTCCTGGAGTCATGCTAAGTTTCTGATCACAATTTCACATCTATACAAGTTCACTTGCTCTTGTACTTAGCCATTGTTCCTGAAAATCTGTTGACAAGACAAACCGCTTCAACTGGACCTCGACTAAGCTACACTATGCAATCTCAACTCTCAGTGACCCTACTCTGCTACCTAGAATTGTATAATGCTTGAGGCTATCTTCTGGGGAAGTTGCACTGTGCAATCCTTGAAGTGAGCAGGTTGTCTATCCCCTAGAATTGTGTAGAAATTGTCTCCAAGACAAATCTAATCTGTGCTTCCTGCAAGATCAATTATCAAGCCTACCTCTAGTCTACCGGAAATCTACACTGTAATGTGACCCAGGAATGCATTTCTCTCCAAAATTGTGCAGACATGCCCAACGGAATGCCTTACACTGCTTGCAGAAATTGTACAATCATGTGGAGTCAGGCCTCTTACTGGCTTGCTATGCTCTACTCCTGAAAATTGCACAGCTCTGACTAGTACACCTTCTGCTGCCCCGCTCTGCACTATTTCCAAAAAATTCATAGTTTTGTGTGTCTCACTATGTCTCATAAATGCGCAGTTATGACCAGTAGCTCCTTGCAGCTTGATCATGCCTTGCTCTGGAAAATTAAGTAGAATTTCCTACCAATGCCCTCTGTTGCCTCACTTTGACTCCCTTTGAGAAATTCCATAGATTCTCAGCTGGACCCAGAGTGGCTTGCTCAGTCCCCATCCTGAAAATTTCACAGAATTGTCTAGTAGTTCCCTCAGACTCCTTACCTTGTATTCCTCCAAGGAACTGCACAGTTTTTCCCACATGGGTTCCACCTTGCAACTGTCACTGCTATCCTTGATTGCACGATTTTTCCTCCCTGTGACCTCTGCTCAGTTTTTCCTGACAGTACTCCAAAGCCCCTCATCCTGACCTGAGCTATGCTCTATGTAGTTTCAGTGTCTTGCCCTCCCTCCTGGTGACCTAGGCCCAAAACCAAAAACAATGCATCATTCTAGGCTAGGATAATTTTGGATTTGATGATGTCCCGTCATGAGTGAATTACATGAACAAGTACATTGATGGAACATAGCATGATGACGAACGAGATCAAGAAGGAGTGCATGCTAGAAGATTTGCTTGTAGCTAAAAAAACATACAAAGCACATCGAGAAGCGAGCGAAATGGATACATGCACTAAACCATCAAGCAAAGAACAAGACCATCGAAGTCCCCACAACATTTTTCCATGCGGAGGTGAAGACACAACACATCGAGAGAAAATCCATCACTGAGAAACATAGCAGCTTGACATGGACACCATAGTCAACCAATACATGTTAGCAGTTTCATGTCGATTTGTGTCATGATTTGTCTCCACCACATCACTACTATGGGCCATACTTGTTGTAATCAAATGTAATGTAAAGTGAAAGTCCAATGGACGCACATTTGGAGTTGAGGAGTCACGTATTAAAAATTCATAGGAAGTTGAACGGTCATAAGGGAACTCCAAGAGTCACAAGGGTCAAGCATCACCCTTGGCTATATATACCCCCTCATTGTATGAGCAAAGGAATTTTGACCTTGGCTCCTCCCACATAGCCTTGAGAGTCTGTAGTCTACTCTTTGAGGAGCGAGGAGTGGATCCAATGTCCCACTACTTGGGCTAGCGATGTATGGTGTACATATGTGTCTTGGAAATTTTTCTTAACTCAGAAGCCTGTCTCAGGCCAACACATTTTCATGCATGTTTTGTATCTGTTTGTAAGACTATTCTTTAAACGTATGTAATGCATGTTTTCTTAACTTGTACTAAGATAGTTGAACTACTTCGGTTATTTTAGTACTTACATTGTTGAAGATGTGCTGTATTGTTTATCATTGTTGTCTCGTCAGTGTGGACTACTTCGCAAGAAATTAGACATACCATTCTTTGTTTCCTTGGTTTAACGACCGTCACCCCCATGTGGACTACTCCGTTGGACGATGTACGCATTTTTATTTGCACTTGGTTTTAACGTCTTCCACATCTGCTGTGGACTATTCCACTAGATGCTGGACAAATCATTGTTGTTTTCAGCGTGTGTCTCTCCCTGGGTGGAACTACTACGTCTCATCTAGAGGCTCACTTTACCCTCTCCCTTACAGTAAGAGAACCCAGACAAAAAGTTACATTACGCACTCACCAGGCATACTCACCTCTCTTTCTTGAAGTTACAAGCATACCACTCTCATGTGATGAACAACAAGAGCTAAGGAAAATCTCTAAGATAATGGTAACCGGGAAATCATACCATATGGGACTCTTACACTAAAAGGTGTGAGGTCTAGTTCAGACTTCATACTGGGGATATCCCCTAAATGTTGGTAGGTCTAGCACCATCAAAAATGTGCTAAAGAAAAATGGAAAATTTAAAATCACAACGATGTTAAGAGTGAACATGTTCCTTTGTTGTATTGAAAGTTTTATTTAAGAAATTAGTTAGGAGAGATATCTTAAAATTTTCACTTTGAAAGTATTATAAAAATAAATATTACCAAGAAACATGGTTCCATATTTTTACTTTATAAGTATCATGAAAATAAATATTACCAAGAAACATGGCTATGTATTTATTTTCACATTCAAAGTATTCATAAATATAAATACTATCGAGAAATATAGCTTAAGATTGAGATTTTTCATTTTTTTTTAATCAACTTTTTCTATTAATTCAAAATATTACATCGTGCTATGGCACTCCTCAAAATTCAGTTGACCTTACTCTTATTAGATTTATTGGCCAACAATAACATGCCTGGATACATAGAAAATTTCCAAAATGAAAATGCTTTACATAAGTTTGCAGGAAAAAAATGCCAAAACACCCAAAAAACAAAAAGAAAACCAACATAGATCAGACATCATCAAATTTTACCAGAGTTGGATGATTTGGACCATATCCAGGGGGTGGGGGAGGTCTGAATCCACAATGCATGTGCCTCTTTATGCGAGCCAAACAAGTTTCCATACACTGAATTTGTCCCTCGATGTGTTGTTGCCATCTCTAAAGGCTGACCAATGTATCATGCATATCCCACAATTTGTGTTGGATATGATTAATAAAATCCATGGTGTTACTTTGATCATATTGCCTGACTCGATTGAGCTAGTCCAGTGCATCACCCAACAACTGATTTTCACTACCATGGTCTTCCGTTACGGGATGGTCTATTGTTTCTCCATGGATTCTTTCATCATGTTGTTGTTGACCCTGAATTATCCTCTTACCTAGTCCTTGACGAGCCCCGTCATGCTAGGGAGGCATCTTCAACACCCACCCTCAAGAGTCTCGACCCTGAGATAGCACACCTCTATTACACCAACTTGATGACCCCTTCGATCCATGAGAGGCCTCAGTTAACCATGAACCCTAATGCAAAATACATATGATGGTGAAACTCCCATAAACCACCATAGAAATCACCCAAAAAAGTGCATTGGCACCTACAATGACGCAAAAAACTCTACACATCTCCAAACAATAGGAAGAGTGGGCCAGAGTTTAGATAACACCTGTAACTTTCTAGAATAACCCTTTGAACTAAAAAGTAAGATTTTATTATAGAGGCAAACCCAAGAAGCCCACCAACTAACCCTATTCCGGTTTCTAGAATCCATAACACTAATGCTTAGAGAGGATACTTTTTCCAGGCCAACAAGCCCTCCAAAATTTAACACCAAGTTTGACTATAAAATTCAAGTAGAGACCAACTGAACTAACATACATGTAGTAAGAATACCAACAATGGAGAATAACGTAAAATAAAATTAATACAAGGCCTAAAAATTTTACTAGAAAATTGAAATCCAGTAAGTTCTACAACAATTTTGCCCCGTCACTTGAGCCCCGCCTCTGCCACATTGAAAAAACCTCAAAGATGCAAAATGTGGATTGAGGAGAGCACCTTGAGCCTAGATCCCAAATTTGCATGCTTCAAACAACCTTAGAGAGATTGGAAACTATATCGGAGCCAACTTGATCTCTTTCCCTATTTTTCACATCTTGAGGAGTAGAGATAGGCATAGGAAAAATGCTACCCTGCACATCTAGACATCCAAATTCTCTCTCCACCTTAACTTCCATACCCTAACTCATCCAACATTATTATGTTGAGCCAATTATACCACGTATATCTCCATCCTTCTCTAGAGGGATCACCTTGGACTTGTATCATGAAGTGTGCTTGACACATATGCTTAATTCCTATGGCAAGTGGATGAGGGTGGTTGGGCCCCCTCCCTCCCTACAATTCTGCCGATATTGAACCCCATTGGGGCTCTAAAGATTGAGATTTATTCAAAAGATCATGTTCCTTTTTGTTATAATGAAAGCTTTACTTAAAAAATTGGTTATGAGAGATTTTATTTATATTGAAATTTTCAATTTCAAAGTATTTATAAAGAATCTTATTAAAAAAAGGGCTATAGATTCATTGAAATATATTAGCTCAGCCATATAGATTAAAAGGTTGAGAAATGCTGATAGGCATGAATCTATAAGCATCAAAACACTTATTTCATCTTACATGTGAAGTTGCTAAAATCAATCATACATAAGTGATAATGACATTGTCCAAAATAATACTGGCCTCAATTGTCCAAAATAGAGTAGTTGTAACCTACCATAACAAAAAATATCCACCATTGGAATGCATGATAAAACCAAATAACTTTAAAGCAACATAATCTGAAATCAATAATCATAAGAAGTTACAGGAGCCAAATCCTATGCACTTGTACTAGCTATAGCAAGGGGTTTAAGCTCCCATTGGAGACAATTTTCTAGATGGGCTAGATGTGCATCTAACCACTCCAAACAAGAATGCTGATAACATTGCACCTTCTAGATCTTGTTCAAGGGAGAGATAATATCGTTCCAATATTCATGCTTCTCTTTCAAGACTTTGCCCAAAATATTCTTCATTTTCCAATGGAGGGTGATGGAATGTAGGTATTGATTTTGAATTCCTCTAGTATGACTAGGTTTAGGAACCAAATTAGAAACCTACTTAAGGATTTCTGAATTGAGTATCCTTTTTGATCATGTGATGCATAAGTTTCCATCTTACGAATCTTCTCTTGGATTCTTAGAGAATTCACTAAGTGAAAACTAACAATCACTTCTTGTGCTTGAACCTAGGCACATGGTTGAACTTGTTGGCCATGATCACCCCCACCCTTGCAACTATGCATCCTTTGGCATGACATTGAAATCCAGTAAAAAAAACTATACACACTACTAGAACCCCTACCGACTCACCCAAAAACAACTAACATCAACCCAATAGGAATTAATTTAGGCCCTTCCACTACAACACCAACTGACCCACCTAAACCACTTTAGGTAAATGGAACAAAACACTCCTGACTTAGATACCCACCACTAAACAAATGCCCCATAATTTCAGAGAGCCACAAGATGCAGGACACCATGGTTGTCAGTCCAAAGAAAATAGAACCAACAACCTTGGGCATAATCAAGTTAGAAGGAGGGGAAAAATTATACCCGAATCAAGAGAGACATAAGAGCCACCAAAAACCATGAATACATGAAACTTAGAGTGCATAACACCTTTGTAAACAATAAAATATGACTTAGATATTCATGAATTGATTAAAATAAAAAAAGGTAAGTTTTCATTTGAATTTTGGATGGAGCTTTGCATGTTTTCTCCACTGCAGCTGGGGTTTCCCTGGTTACCTGAATCCTCAGTGCTGCAATATGCTCAATGCAAGCCCCTACACCATCGAGATTTGGGTTTGAGTTGTCATTGTCATTCTCTAAGAAACTACACAATGGGATACTGGTGCAGGGGTAAGAAAAGAAGGTTTGTTGCAACTGGTTGGTTCTCTAGCATTTCTCGTGGACAACCATTGAGGGATTTCAAGTGGGTGTTGTGTTTACTGTGTTTAATACATGCACAATGAGTTCCCTAGATATATTTTTGAAGAAGGCAGAATCAATCTGTCGATGGTGCTGGACCCACCAACATTCAAGGGATTTCCCTGATATGAAGTCCCAACTAGACCTCACAACATTTGGAGTAGGAGTCCCAACAGTGGGGTGTTAATGATATGCCTTGTTTGCGAATATGCATAGATTTGTGCATAATGTCTTTGATGAGAACAAATGTGTGATACTATAGAAAGTCAAGTGTGATGCATGGAGGTTCCAACAAACGAAGGGAAAAGGAAGTGATCCCCTTAGAAGCCTGTAATAGTACGCAGCTTGAAAGGAACACACAAGCATAATGTCATCACAAGATAATATGCAAAATAGTCCACAAGTTAACAATGATGAATTAATACAACACACATTCATCAAGATTCATACAAATGAAAATGAAATAGTTCATAAGCATAAGCGTAAGTTAAATAACATACATTGCAAATACAACAAGAATAGTCCTACTATATTCACAACATATGCATGAAAGCGTGCCGGCTCTGCACTTTTATTGAAAGTGAAAGTTCCAATCATACATACACCATTGAAAAACCACTAGCCCTAATAGTGGAACATGAAGTCAACAACACCCGCCCCTCCAAATAAGTATACTCCCTCTACTCTATAGAGAAGCAAAGGCTCTCACAAAACTTTCGAGCTCTTTCTAAGCCTAAGCCTAGCCAAAATATTGGCTCCCAAAATCCCTTTACATGAGTTATGAGGTTCTATTTGTATCAAGAGGGGGTGACTCTTAACCTATGCTTTGTGACTTTTGGACTACCCTCATGACTCTTCAATTTCTTTACAAAACAACTCATTACATTCCATTATGACTCTTCCCATTCCAATATTGACACTTGGAATTCCACTTACAAATTAATTACAAATAATATTACAATTTACACTCGTACCCATATAAGACAAAATAACGCAGAGACAACTTGGAAGCCTACCAAGAAAAAATAATATGATGTTTGAGTTTGGGGAAACTCTAGCTCAACAACTTCTACTTGATGTTTGTCAGTCACATAGCTGTTTCAATCTTGGTATGATGCGATGACATCCCAAAAATGTGTGATAGTGTCTGGTTGGAAGTAGACTCTAGCCTCCATGGCATCCAGGTTAAAAAATTTGGAACCAGTTTCTACTTCCTTCTGAAGCATGATCAACATTGTGCGCACTTGGATAGGGCCACCAATTTAGTTGTGCATATTATGCCTATTCACATCCAAGTCCTCCTTGGTGGAAATTTTTCTCAGCTGCTCCAAGTATTCCTCTATCTCCTTCCTGACCTAGTTCCTTGGTTTGGCTTCGGTGAATGAGCCAAATGATGGGATCTTGTGGGTCTTCACCAAGGAACCTAGACTATTTCATATCTGTGCGTACGAGGCCTTAATGTTACCAATGAATGAAGCAAGCTGTTTGAGGTTCTAGATCAACATCCACACTCTTGATTTCTCCAACTCTACCCATGGCTTTATTTTCTTACCCAATTCAAGTAGTGCCCCTTTGTATCACATTATCTATTCATGCATGGAAGCAATTGCAGATTGCACATTTCTAAGAGTTCTGACAAAGTCTTTACACCGCTGATCCAAGCCAAGCACAAAGACAACTTCCTTATGCACGGTAACAAGCTCCTCGTAGAGATCCTGCATGGTCTCTTGGTGTGCCTATACTTCATCAGGTATCATTGCCTTAATTTCCTCCAGTGGAAATGTATGGAAGAAACATTTTGAGTTGTTGCGCAGAGCTATTCAACCTCTCGCCTGACAACTAGAAATTTATTTTCCAATTGATTATTCTTGACCATCAAACACTGAGTGTTCAACTTTGATTCACTTGTGAAGGCCAAGTTGGCTGAGGCAATGACTTCGGGATCTCTCCTGGTGTCAACCACAATCACCCTATCTCTCATAAAAGTAGGAGATGCAAGATCATCCGAAAAATTCTTTTAACGTGCTTTTACAATATTATTTTGGAGTTCATCATACGATATATTGTACGTGTCCATAACTGGATCATCGTCAAGAGGAACAACTCCCCCTTCCTCACCTGAAGCTGAATTTGCTGCTGGAGGTGGTGGAGACTGAATAGTGACTTGTTGTGTGCTAGGCATCAAGTCGACATCTTGACTCTTCGGCTCCAATTCCACCTCTGTATCATCGATCTATATTATTTGTTAAGAAATCTTGTGATCCTGCATCTGTCCACCCTCCTCCTCTACCCGTTGTAGTTATTTTCTTGCTCTTCATCTTGTTTCTGCGCAGTTTCTTCTGCTATTGTGCATTAAATTTCTTCGTCTTCCTGCTTCTTCTTCTCTTCTTGTTCTTGCTTCTAATTTTCTTCCTTCAATATCCTCTACTGCTCTTCTCTCTTCCTCTAATCAGCTCTTTGCATTCTCTGTTTCCTCATTGCCTCAATTGCTAAATCCGCTTTCATAACAGTTGGATCTGCTCTCATCTTGCAACTTCTTTCTCCCCCTGGACCGTGACCAACCTTTCTCTTCCCCTTATCCTGCATGGGGTTGCTTCCTTTTGCTGGAGCTTCCTCTGGAGTTGCTGCCTTTTATGGAATCACCTGTGAAGTTCCTGCGAAACTAATCAGATCGCAGGTCTTGGAGGCATTATAACAATTCTTCCATGGTCCCTCCTCTTGGCAATGAAATGTCCCGTTGAGCCACTGAAAGTGAATTCTCGCATAATTTTTCTTACAAATACCATGTGGATCATATGGATTAAAGTATCAAGTAATGAATACAAATTTCTCTATTTCCTTTCCTTTGGTATCCGCGAATTTTAGGTTCTTTATCTCATACAATCCAGTTTGCATAAGAAGATTTGGCGAAGGTGCTTTATTCTTCCTGTGCAAAGAAACTAATAACCCCGTGGAGAGATAATACACCACTTATTGCATGATGATCTTGTCGATGGCATACCATGGAAAACCATGTGACAACTTCTCTTTGTTGAACACTCTAAGGAAGGTCCCATCTAGTGAGGAAAACCAATCTGCAATATTTGATATTTCCTCCATTTCCGGAGACAACATGCAAGGTGGTTCTTCCTCAAAGATCAACCTATATAGCAGGGTGATGAAATGGTTAGGTAGCCTCTCCATAACCCCTCGATGGAAGAAATTTGAGAGTATCTTGCAGTGGATGCGCACGACAAGTTCTCGAGGTGACCAAGCCCAATTCACACCATGGAATATGTTATGTGCATAGATTGTATCCAATAAATATGCAAACATATAAAATCTCACTTTCCCGCCCTTGGGAGGATTTAGGGCGTTACCTAAATGGATCCTTAACTGTTGAGCCAACCAATCTGACTACTTGAGCGACTTCCCATTGTACACTACCTAGTTCATAAGGACTACCCACCCTTCTAGAAAGGTCTTTATGCTCTGTTGATCATGGATTCTGCGGTTAAGATAATCAACAACTGATAGGCCCTTCTGAGAGACCTTGTCTTATATGTGTTGGTGGGTGTCTATCAAAACTTTGATGGCTCCTACACCAAGCTCTTAACAACATCCCTCGTGACCACATAGATATTTATGGCATAGAAGAGTGAATCCATGCATGTTTCTGGTTCAGGAAAATGGTACATACATCGATAATTTCTACGAGAAAAGTAGTAAGCCTCCATCTGCTAGCACTACTCAAATTCATGGTCTTCACATAAATATGTGAGACAATCCAGCTGATGAAATATGCACATGGGAAGGATGGATATATGCTTGCAACAGTTGTGTAGCCCTAATCTTTGGACATTAATGTATACCTGCCAGTCCTCTAGATCTGCTGTGAAGTCCTTTGCTAAAAAATCTCCATTAACTTTATTCCATGTAAGATCTAAGTCCTTTTCTACATACAGTTGAGTGTTTGAGTATACTGGCAAGTTTACTAGCGTTTTCTCAACTGCTTCCTCAATACTGCTCTTAATGGTATCTTTTGAAGTAGTTCTCTTTGGTGTCATGGTAATAATGAATACTGGAGAGAAGTGATAAAAAACTATGGTACTTGTGGGACATAAAAGACACTCATGGAAAGTAAACATCAGTGTTTTGAAAATCTATCTTCACAGTAAGGTCAGACACCAAACCGGTGCACTGGTGAGAAAATTTGCACAATTTTCTTGGGTAAGTGAGGGAGGCTGGCAGTGGGAACTACACATTGCGTAGTCCCAAAAACCCTGGGTAGTGACTGGAAGAGACTCTGTATTGCATAGTATTAGTGGCCAAGGGATATAATGAGCCCTGGAACTGTGCAAGGCGCAGTTGGTCCAACCTATAATATGCACTGTGTAGTCTTAGAGACCAAGCCTCAACTTGAGATTCTGGATTGCGCAATGCGAAAACTAGCCAAGGAAAGTGTGGATCTGCTTGGTGGAAGTGTAGGGAACAAGTAGATCTAAAATATAATGAAAATAAAATCATAGATATGACTAAGTGGTGATGGATCAATGTAAATAAAGTGCAAAAACTTAAAAAACAGAAGGGCAAACAAATGTGTGAGGAGAGTCGCCAAAAAGATGATCGGTGGCGTGAAAATACAAGAAAACCAATGCGACACTTATGAAAGGAAAATGAGAAAATGAAACCACACTTATACAAGCTATTACAAGTTAAAAATCCAACAACCATGAAGAGAAACAAGCAAAACAACAGTCATAGAAGCGAAATGACAAAAAAAAATAGAAAAAGTGGCAAAAGACGATAAAAACAAAGCTCACCTAGAGAAATGATGACAACTCCACCAAAAGTTCCTTGATCTCCTCAAGGTTTCTAGAGCTCCAAGCTCAAATGTACAAACGAGCTCTAGAGGTGTCTATTAAATAGTTTTGAGCGAATTAGGGTTTATGACGCACATGCATAAAATCAAGGAAAAAAACGACAATTGGTGGAAATTTCTAAAAATATGGACTATGACATCTTTAGGAAACTAATTATTGTAGGTTTTAACCCTGTGTAGAAATTTCCTACATATGAATTCTAAAACACAGAAAATAAACAAAGAGGAAACATAACACATAAAACACATATACACAGAGATTTTCCCCTGGATCCCAAAACCGGGACTACTAGCTTTATTTTTCATTATGTTCCTTTCAATGTTACAATACATATATATACATGCTGAAGCATCCAATACCATGGACCGAAAACCATTGCGGCCAAAACCATGTGCGAAAACTATGCACAAAACCATAGGTAGGTCCGTCCAACCTAATACAGGGTCCAAAACAAATTCCCTGGGGCGCTGCCAGACCTTGTAGAGGGGGGCTACCAGCCCCCCTCAAACCCCCTGTGACCCCCCTGCTTCGCAATTGATGCAACGAAGGGGGGGCTCCTCCCCCCTCTAACCCCCACTTAACTATATGGATTAGTCGTGGAAAGAATATAACATAACCCAACATTATCCCACTTACTATTTTCTTTCCATAGGGGGCCACAAGAGAGCTTAGTCATTTATCCAGACGTGGAATGCCCATTGTTTCTCTACACCAAGAAAACTTCTCAGAGCTCACAGATTTTGTCAATGCATCTGCAGTATTCTTCAAAGTGTCAACCTTTACCAACAACACCTTTTTGTTTTCTATCATATCCCTCACGAAGTGATACTGAACATCAATGTGCTTTGTCTTTGAATGATAAGCAGGGTTCTTCGCCAAGAAAATTGCACTTTGGCTGTCATAGTCTATCCCTATAGCTCCCTGTACTAACCCCATACTTGAACACAATCTCTGCAACCAAACGACTTCCTTGCTTGCATGAGTGGTTGCCATGTATTCTACCTCTGTAGTTGATAGTGCAACTACAAATTATTTCTTACTCATCCAACCGACTGCACCTCCAAATAGGTTAAACACATACCCACTTGTAGATCATCTCTGATCCACATCTCCAGCCTAGTCTGCATCAACAAAGACATGAATATCCAACACTCTGTCCAATCCTGGCCTTCCTTGGTAGCATAAACCATAATCACTAGTGCCACACAAATACCTGAAAACCCGCTTCACTTCTGTCCAGTGCTCCTTCCTTGGTTTTGACATAAACCTGCTCAATACTCCCACTGGATCTGCAATGTATGGTCTAGTATAGACCATTGCATACATCAGGCTACTGATTGCAGTTGCATATGCAACACGGGACATGTCCTCTTCTCCTTCTTGTGTTTCAAGACACTGTTCGGCAGATAAATTTACACCTACAGGAATAGGAACCTTCACTGGTTTACTATACTGCATATTAAACCTCTGCAGTATTGTCTCGATATACTTCCTCTGGTTTAACCAGAGCTTCCTCTTTTCCTGATCTCTTTTAATTTCCATGCCCAAAATATAGTTTGAAACACCAAGATCTTTCATGTCGAATTTGGAGGACAATTGGGTCTTCAAATCCTGGATAATTTCTTTGTTGTTTCCAACCAGCAACATATCATCCACATACAAGACCGGATAAATAACACAGTCACCAATTAATTTAAAATACACACAGTTATCTTCTTTGCTTTTGGTGAAGCCAAGTCCCTGTATAAATGTATCAAATTTCTGATACCACATCCTTGGTGACTGTTTTAACCCATACAAAGACTTATTTAACTTGCATATCAGTACTTTCTTACCCTTCACCGCAAAGCCTTCAGGTTGCTTCATGTAGATCTCCTCTTCCAGATGCATGTAAAGAAATGTTGTCTTCACATCCATCTGTTCTACCTAAAAATCAAAAGCAACGACAATAGATAAAAGTAATCTAATAGAAGCTATCTTGACAACAGGAGAAAAAATATCACCAAAATCAATTCCCAAGACCTAGGAATAACCTTTTGCTACCAACTGAGCTTTGTATTTATCCACATTTCCTTCTGAATTTGTCTTCTTCTTGAACACCCATTTGCTGCCAATGGGTTTCCTTCTAGTCGGCAACTACACTAGATCCCTAGCCTCATTTTTGTGCAAAGATGCCATTTCATCAACCATGGCCTCTTTCCAGAGTTTGCCATCCTCTGAATCCTTGCTTCCTTCACAGTTCTAGGATTGTCATCAGTAATAGATAAAGAAAAATTTAAATAGAAAGCAGATGGACTATACCTTTCTGGCTGCCTTCTTTCTTGAAATGATCTTCTTACAACCGGAGTTTGTGGCTCTTCATCTTATGATTCCTCTTCTACTATAGAGTTTGATTCTTCCTCCTTTAGCTCAAACTCTATCTTCTCAGGTTCCTTTGATGGGAATTCATGTTTAATAACATATTTCACCTCTCTGAACACCACATCTCGTCTGTACACAAACTTCCTTGTTACTGGGTTCAAAGCTTATAACCCTTTAAACCATCCTTATACCCAATAAAGATGCACTTTTCAGATTTACTATCCAACTTGGTTCTTTTCTCCTTTGGAACATGTACATATGCATGACATCCAAATACCCTCAAATGTGAAATAGAGGGTTTCTTACCAATCCATACCTCTTGTGGAGTCTTATCCTCCAACGCTGATGAAGGCAATTTGTTAACCAGGTAACATGTTGTTTCCACCGCCTCTGCCCATAATTCCTGTCCTAACCCGGCACCATTGAGCATGCTTCTTTCCCTTTCCATCAATGTCTTGTTCATTCTTTTTGCAATTCCATTTTTCTCAGGTGTGTATGGAGTAGTCTTCTATCGTGCTATACCACACTTCTTACAAAATTCTTTAAATTCCTTGCTGCAAAACTCTCCACCATTATCTGTTCTCAACACCTTTATCTTCTTCTCTATTTGGTTTTCCACCACAGCCTTAAATTCTTATAACCTGTCAAAGACTTCAGATTTCTTCTTGAGGAAAAATATCTATGTATTTCTTGAGAAGTCATCTATAAATGATACATAATACACAGACTTACCCAGTGATGGAAGCTTCATAGGTCCAAACACTTCACTGTGCACAAGCTCTAATATTTGTTTCGCCCCCTTACCTCCAGAGGGGAAACTCACCCGATTCTGCTTCCCATATACACAATTTTCACAGAAACCAAAATCCAGAGAGCTATTAGTCATACCTTCTACCATACCTTTACCATGAAGTATTCGAAGGCCCTTCTCTCCAATATGTCCAAGCCTTTGATGCCACAACATGGTGTTCTCTCCAGAGACCACTAGATTTTCTGCTCCACTTTCAAGAACCACAAAACTATTGCACCCATCAATAACAGTGCTACCTTGCAGCTTGTACAGAGTTCCAATTTGAACTCCCCACATCAATACCAGTGCTTCCTGAACCATTTTGCAAGTATCTTTCTTGAACACTGTCTTTACACCTACATCATCCAGCTTGCTAACAGAAATCAAATTTCTGGCTAATGCAGGAATATGTAGAACACCCAAAAGTATTCTAACCCTTCCACCTTGCAGCTTCAACTTTACTTTTCCACGACCAATGATTCTAGCCTTCCTGTCATCCCCCAAGAAGACATCACCACGATCATATTTCTCATACTCATAGAACCATTCTCTATGGGGAGTGAAGTGAAAAGATGCACCTAAGTCAATCAACCATGCCTCATGATCTACATGTGTACTTGAATATGCCAAGTACACATCCCCACCTTCATCTTAGGTGCTTTTCGCCTCTGCCGAAGGAGCCTCATCAGATCCCTTTCCTTTATCAGGAGCTTTAGATTTACAATCCCTTTTGAAGTGGCCTTCCTTTCCACATTTCCAACACACCACCTTTACAGGTTTTCCTGGAGATTTAGATATCCCTCTAGATTTAGATCTCCCACTCGATGACTTATTTTTGTTTCTGTTCTCGGACATCCAAGTATGGACAAGGCATCACCATTCTAGCTCTCCATATTTTTCTGTCTCATCTCCTCTGTCAGCAATGATGAGACTATTTCATCAAAATGTAAGGCAGTTGCATTACTACCTATTGCAATAACCAGACTATCCCACGAATCTGATAGAGAACACAACAAACTGATGCACTTATACTCATCTAAAATTTTAATATCAACAGATGCTAACTGACTTACCACAGTATTAAATGCGTTCAAATGCTCTGTCACCGAGTCTCCATCTTTCATCCTCAGGTTATACAGCGTTTTCCATAGGAACAATTTATTCACCAGAGACTTAGATTGGTACAAAGTCCCTAACTTGTCCCACAAAGCCTTTGTTGTACCTTCCCCTGATACATTCAGCAATACTGGGACTAAGACACACAATCGTATTGTGCTCTTTGCCTTCCGATCCAACTTCTTCCATTCTTCATCGGACATTCCCGTTGGTTTAGTACCCGGATCTACCGCGATCCACTGATCTTTATCCACCAACAGATCCTCCATCTTGAGTTTCCACAACTCAAAACTTTGACCATTAAATTTATCGATCTTTATATTTCCACTACTCGCCATCTTCTTTCACCAACAAAATTGATCTTGCAGATCTCCCACTGAACAGGGTCTACCACAGGCCCGAGCGAAACCCCTCAGCAACAAAGGCATCCCCTTGAAGCCAAAATATCTCTGATACCAAATGTAGGTTTTAACCCCGTCCAAAACTTACCTGCTTACGAATTCTAAAACATAGAAAATAAACAATGCGAGAGCATAACACATAAAACACATATACACAGACATTTTCCCCTGGATCCCAAAACTGGGACTACCAGCTTGATTTTTCATTATGTTCCTTTCAATGTTATAATACATATTTATACATGTTGAAGCATCCAATACCATGGACCAAAAACCATCGCGTCCAATACCATGGACAGAAAACCATCGCGTCCAAAAACATGTGCGAAAATCATGCACAAAACCATAGGTGGGTCCACTAAACCTAATATAGGGTCCAAAACCAAAATTTTCCGGGGCGCTGCCTCGAACCCCATAAAGTGGGCTTATGAGTACGCCTCAAACCCCCTGTGACCTTCCCCCCTCTAACCCCCGATTAACTACGTGGGCTAGTCGTGGAAAGAATATAACACAACCCAACATATTCAACTAAACATATTGATTCTTTTATACATAATTATTTTCCCCTCCACCCACTTTTTATAACTTCCATAACCATTAGGTAGGGACCTGCAGCTTCAATGTTGCTTTTCTTGTTTAGTAAAATATTTCCGAGACTTTAATTTATTGAAAGTTGTAGAATTTACAATTTATGAAGTTTCAAGGTCTAATTTTTAAGTCTAATTCTTTAAAGGGTACTAGCTCAATGGAAGAGCACCTGCTTTACAAGCAAGAGGTTGGTGGTTTGATTCCATCGTGCCCTGACATCCATATGGAGTGACAACAATCAATTTTTGGTGTCGGGGACTCTTTTGACCATTAACAATGAGCTTTGGTGACATTTTTCAACCCTCACCAAATATGAAATGGTGACAGTCAACGAACGCCACCATATATACGCATCAATAATAACAACCCTCAAAGGTCTGTAACCATAAATAGTTGTTGTTGATATGAAATGGTGACAGTCATTGTCTGTCATTATAGTCATTATTCGTGACAGACCTTGAATGTCACCACAACACCTATACTTCTGGCAATGCGTCTTTTGGTGATGGTCAACGAATGTCACCATATATATGCACCAAGAGTGACGACCATGAAAGATCCATCACAATAAATCGTTGTTGTTCATATGAAATGGTGACGGTCACTATCTGTCATTATAATCAATATTCGTGACAAACCTTGAATGTCACCATAACACTTATACTTTTGGCGACGCCACCTTTGGTGATGTTCACTTTACCATTTCTCATATGAAATGGTGACGGTCGTTATCCATCATTATAAATCATTACTGGTGACATACTTTGAATGTCACTACAACACCTACATTTTTGGCGGTGCCACCTTTGGTGACATTCAGTTTTTGGTGACGGAGGTTATGGTCCGTCACGATTGCTCATATGAAATGGTGACGGTCGCTATCTGTCATTATAAATCATTATTGTTGATTGACTTTGAATGTCACTGCAACACCTATACTTTTGGTGATGAAGGCTCTTTTGACTGTCACCAATGAGCTTATGGTGACATTTTTCACCCCTCACCAATGTCCTTTTTTCTTGTAGTGTAACCATCATTCTAGCTAGAGTTTAGTCATCAATGCATGACCTTATCAAAAACACATATTATGACCTAATGCATGACAACAACCACCACACCATTGTGCACTTGACCACATGTAAATACTAACATGTATAAACAATGCAAAATCAACCATACACTCAAGACAACACACTCCACAACAACACCATAAACTTCCCATGGTGACATAACTACAACCATGACCCATACCATACAAATGCAACAAGCACATGGTCTTAAAACATAAGAACATACATTCAACTGAGATAAATACATGACCAACACACATTCCATCCCGTATGAGGGGTGAACACTGCTCTGATACCACTTTGTAACACCCTCCTCCCACATCTACCCAAGTAACTGTCCAACTGTGGGTAAACACATGACGAGAAGTTACTATGATATGATTCAACCTCCTAATTCATGTTAAGGAAGTGGAACCAATAGAAGCACACCATACAAACCTTCCATGTCAACAACAAGACTCTCAGGAACCATCCCAACCTCTTAGGTAACCAACCCCTCAGTACCACTAAGTTTTTAGATCAATTAACCCCCAGATGCTCCCATGATATGGGCATGCATACCTCCAGAGGGATCTGGACGCTCCCACAGCATGGTATGCCAATCTCCTAGGACTTTTCTGCCCAGTACTGTGCTAGTTTCCCTGAGATTTGAGCCACTTTTTCAAGCCCAAAACCCAGGTCACTACCCAATATTCAATGATACATTAAGAATAGAAAGATAACAATGGAATGATGATACAAATGCAATTACTTGAACAAGCCCTTGACTGGATCCCTACTAGCCATGACAGACATTTTATAAAACATATCACAAATATGTAATCTACAGGTGTAAACAACATATCTAAGTATAAGGGTCTCATACTCATCTGAGAATTGCTAAGAAGCATTGTTTCCTTAACACATTAGTTGCAGTTTCATCCATTAGGCCATAGATACATTATTCATTCGTTTACAATTAAAAACATGATGAGAGCCATACATATCCATTGTCATAATACGTATTCATAACAAACATAATAGAAACAAAAATACCAAGGAAACAACATCCATATAGTCAACATATAAACCAGTATAATACTCATGTGGTAAAAAGGAGAAATAACCTCATATTAGTGATGCAAAGGCCAACTAGTTGTAGCACTTCCATGAACCACCCAACCATAGACATGGTTGAGCCAAATCTCTCTTCATATAGTCATCCCCATGCTATATTCAAAGCATGAATGTGGGATCTCATAAAACACATGAATCACAACCATCTAGGGCTTCCAGAGGCCAAACCACCTCAACCCATCAAACAGTGATTCCACCTCATTGTTGGACATCAAAAAACCATCACCAGGTTAGTCTCTACCCAAGCCTTCCAGGGCTTCAGATCATTTGTCCAACCAAGGCTCCAGGACTAGTAACTCAACCCAAGCTATTATAGGACTCCAAAGAGTTTGTCCAACCAAGGCTCCAAGACTAGTAACTCAACCTACCAAGGGCTCCAGAGTGTTTGTCCAACCAAGGCTCCAGGACAACTCAACCCAAGCTATTACAAGACTCTAGAGCAGTTGTCCAACCAAGCCTCTAGGAACTAGTAATTCAACCCAAGCTAGGGAAACATGAGAACCAACCATAAAAACAAATAAATAAACCCACAACACCATGGATATCTAGGACATGGCAAGGCTAGGCAAATCCACTGTCAATCCAAGCAATCCTCCATGCCATGACAAATCATGACCAATAAACCACCTTCATGTGTCATGCATGCCATAATTAGTGAGGAAAACATACATGCAACTCAGTACCTACAAGAAAAACCCATTGTAGCTTTTGATCATGATGTCCTCTTGTGCTTTCCTACTCTTCATTTTCCTTCTTGCTTCAAAACTCCAAGTATGCCACAATCTCCAAGAGTACTCCAAGAAAAATCTAAGTTTCCAAGAGTATGAGAGAGAGAAAAGAGGGAGAGTTGCAAAACTGAACTGAAAAAAGTCTATTTACTGATCCTCAAATGCATTTTTATTAATGAGGCCTCTATTTTCTTCATTTTCCATTATTTTCCTTCATTTTCCTCCTCACATGTAACCTATGATATTTCACCTCCCTTTTATCCTAATTTCCATTATTTTCATAAATAAATTCCACTTTTCCTTTCCAAAGCCTTTTCCATTTCCTTTGCCAATTTCCTTAGCCATTAATCAACCACCAATGATCCCCATCACTATGCTTTTGTCCAACATTTAGCTTGGAATAAGTGTCCCATCAATTGTGGTTATTATTTTTCCTTTATTAAATTTTATTACATGGAATTTTCACCAAGGTTGTTACAGATTTCATGAGTATCAATGGATAAATCTCGACTTTGATCCTTGAAGGTTTGATAGCTGAAAGACCAAGAGGCTGACACCTAACTCTCAATCCTCCAAAATCTTAGAAAATAGAGGGTCAATACTTTGCCCAAATCAACTTTCCTCAATCTAATAAATTGTTAAGTCCCTATAATACTAGTGATTTCCCCATTACTATTGTCGTTGTATCCCTTATTGTTATTGTGTTGCCCCTATTGTCCCCATATTGTTATTATTGTGCCCCATAGAATCCCACTATTGTTAGTTTTGTGCCCTTATATTATTATTGTTAGGCCAGCTTTGGTTATATTGTGACCCCTTAGACTCCTATATATAGAAAGGAGGTTTTTTCATTTGTATCATCCAAGAATTATTCATTTGTGTAATGTAAAGGAGGCTTCCCCTTTGAAGAGGCTTATTTCTAAGGTGTTGATATATCTTTTCTATCTTTTTGTGCCCTGGTCTCATAATATTTAGTATCAGAGCTTTGGATTCTAGGGTTTCGCTACTCCAACCAGGTCATCGTGGCATTGTCGCTATAACTTTTTCACTGCGAAGTTTAAAAAGCTAAAAAAAAAATCCATTTGAGACGGAATCAGTCTAAAACTTGGGCCTAAATTTTAGATATTATCTCACTATATTTTTAGAGATATAATCTGAGGAAGTTAGGGTTTTTTCAAACCCCCGAGTTACATTCCAAACAGGTGACCTTGGGAAAATTGTCATAACGTTCACTCTGAGCATCAGATTGAATTTGCATAAAAAGCTATAGAAAAAATACAGACTGTATATTTTTTGGTATAATTTTCAGAACCTAAGGTTGAAACAATGACCCGCGGCGCGTCGTACAAGTTCACTCTACTGAAATAGTCTATACTCAGGTCATCGTGGGAGATTTGGTGTAACTCTTCATTGGAGAATCCAATCTTGATCAAACTTGTGGGGTTAGAATGATTACTCAGAGGGTTACCGCAGGAAGAGATTTCAGACCTTGGAGATACAAAATTACAAAGATACATTAGATTCAATATTGAGCTCCTGCAAAGTGAAAAAAGGTGTGTAGGTTTTTAAATTTTTTTGCTTGGTATGAAAAATTAGTTTGAAGGAATTCAAAGGGCATAGTGAAGCATTATTATCAGTAATTGATGCCCCAAAGAAAGAAAATGGAAACACCCAGTAAGCAACCTGAAAGCTATAACATAACTCATGAAGAATATGAAGAAATGCAACATGATATATCAAAATTATGAGACCAAGTGCAACAAATTTCACTCGCACAAAAAGTAACAGAAGCTAAGATGGATGGTTTAAAGAAAGACGTAGAAGCTAATATGTATGGGGTGGAAGTTAACATGGATGGCTTAAAGAAAGGCTTAGAAGCTAAGATGAATGAAATGAAAGCTAAGATGGACGGTGTGGAAGCTAAGATGGATGGTGTGGAAGCTAAGATGGATGATTTAAAGAAAGGCATGGAAGATTTGAAGACAAATTTGAAGACAGGTTTGACAAAGTTTCTACAAGAAGTTATTACTAATGGAAAAAGGTTAGTAAAGGAAACTCATTATGAGAACAAAATAAATGTTAATCATGATTCCATAGACTCTCATGTTGGATCGAAGAACCACCATGTTCCAAAGATTGATATGAGAAATTTTGATGGCAAGGATCCCAGAACATGGATACTGCAGATGGAGAAAATTTTCGATCTCCATAATGTGCAAAACACAAAAAAGGTACGCATTGCAACTTTATATTTGGAACCAAATCAGTTTGTATAGTATCGATGGCTTTGCTCTCGTAAAAAAAATTTCACTTGGGCTATTTTTACGGATGAAATGATAACACATTATGAGGATACAAAAAGCAACACTTTTTTTAGCCAACTGATAAATCTCAAACAAAAGGGTTCAATGTTGGAGCACATTGACGTCTTCCAAAAATTGAATATAAGGGTAAAATGTATTCCAGAGGAGCATAGGATTCATGTGTTCATAGGGACTTTAAAGGATAACATCCAACATTAGGTTCGCCTTTGGGAACTAGATTCATTGGAGAAGGCATTCAAGTTGGCAAGAAAAATGGAAAGAAAAATTATGGCAACAAGGAAGCCTACCACTCACAATCATAAAGATGGAATTGTTGCTGCCCCTAGCCATCCATAACCTACAAGGTTGACACCACAAAAATTGGAAAAAAAAAA
>APFE030673167.1:9169-29252 GCA_000404065.3 Pinus taeda | reverse complement strand
GAAATTAGGAGTTACAACCTTCCATTTGCCCTAATTTTCAAGAATATGTTTTATTTAATAGATTCCTATGGGCCAAATACCATATTTATAAAAGAGGTATGGTAAATTAATAAAAATATAAATAAATGAGAGGTATGATAAATAAATAAAACATTTTATATATTTACTCCATAAGTCACCTTATATACATGCAAGGGTGTAAACAAATAAAAATATAAATAAAGTGGAGGTATGGTAAATAAATAAAACCTCTTTTATACTTGTTCAAAAGGTATGGTAAATAAATAAAACCTCTTTTATACTTGTTCAAAAGGTATGGTAAATAAATAAAAATATAAATAAACTAGAGGTATGGTAAATAAATAAAACCTCTTTTTATATTGAGTTCATAACCCAAATCAATAAAAATATAAATAAACTAGAGGTATGGTAAATAAATAAAACCTATTTTTATATTGAGTTCATAACCCTCTTTCTATTTATGAATGCTCAAAAAAGAGGTTTTATTTAAGTGAATCCTATGGGCCAAATACCATATTTGTAAAAGAGGTATGGTAAATTAATAAAAATATAGATAAACGAGAGGTATGGTAAATAAATAAAACAGTTTTTTATATTTACTCCATAAGTCACCTTATATTTACAAACACCTAAAAAATGCATTATATTTAGGTGAAACCTATGGGCAAAATACTATGGGTCAAATACCATGGGCTAGATTATTATTAATACCATGAAAAAAATATTATTAACCCTAATATTAGTATTAATAAAAATAAAAATGGCACATGGTATTGACCCATGGTATTCACATGGAATGTAGCTTATTTAAAGGGGGGATTAAACCAGCATAGATCCATTTTTACTCTGGATCTACTAAGCCCCGAGAAGGATATAATATCATGATATGCAAACTAGCATAGAGTGAAAAAATATTTGATCAGTCGCAAGGCATGGTGGATTGAGATGAAAAGTGGATGTTGTAATTTAATGTATGTTAAACATTTTAACTTGGTTAAAATAAAAATCAATTATTAATTTTATTAATTTTAAAATTACTATTAGTTAATTTTTAGCTTTAGGATTTATGATAACCCATGGGGTATTGACCCATTTATACCATGGTATTCATTGCATTAGACTATTTGAAGGGAAATCCCCAAGTCTAGAGGGGTAAATAGGACTTTCCATCCCTTCGGAGATGGGTGATGTGGAGTTTAAGAATGGATAATAGGTTGGTTTTTGATTAACAAAAACATATTAAATAAGGGATTTTTATGGAAATTAATTGAAACATCTTAAGTGAATGGTTAAAGCTACATTTAGTCCACTTCAAAAAATTTTATGTAAAAAATACCAATACCTCCATTAATATTGGTTTTTCTGATTAAAAAAAAAAAAAAAATCAAAACAATAAAACCTTATCACTCTTTCTATATCACCCTCACAGAAGATTTCCCACCATTTTCCAAACATTCTCAATATGATATCTTCATGAAAAAGTTTAGGTAATAATGTTGGATTAGTTGTTTGAAAAATAAGTTGGTTTGTACAACCTTTCATCTTGTGCTATTCTTAGTTTTTCCTAATGATCTGTAGGGGTTGGACCCACTGCAACATATTTTCCTAAAAGGTGGAGATTGTTCAACAAAAAGGAAATTAATCTACATGTTACAACGTTGTTAAAAAATGCGAGACGTATGAGCGTAGTGAATTATGCTAATAAGAAATTTAGATTGGGAGAGACATAATTAAATTTTATTATTTAATTCAAGATTTCCAATTAAAACAATAATAAATCTACATTTATATACTCATATATTGATTGGAAGGCTTCTCACAATGGTCACTTCTTTCAATTAGATCCCCTTCAAGCCTTTGGGATACCTAATACTTTCTTATATAATATAGTTGGGGCTTGCTACTTGTTGGCATGTTGGGCTAAACAAACTTGATGTGTTTTTTTATCTCGCAATTGGAGTCTATGGAATAAGAAAGAAATTTGATAACTTGAAAAAAGTGGTAGCTTGACAAAAGTTGTAGAGAAAAGATTAATCTCTCCTACCTTGACAGAACTCGTGGTCAATATCAACACCTACAAGAACTTTGTTGTGGAATATTATCAAAACTAATAGAAGGATATGAAAGAGTGTATTGTAAGGACCTTGACAAACATGACCACTGAAACTTGGAACATTGTTTGTAGGAAGAGAAAATTATGTTTCCTTTTTTCCAAACATGTATGTTAGTATATTACAGTTTAATAAATATGTTTTCTTATTATCATATATGGTTTCATACCTTAACAAAACATTCGCCAAGACTTCACAATGTTTTATTATTCAGTAAAAGATTTGCCAAGATCTTACAAGATTTTATAATTCAGTGAAAGATTCTCCATCACTATACAAGATAATATAATCTGGTGAGAGATTCGCCAAAAAAATATTATATACATATTATATTATTGATAAAATCGCCTCCCATTTTTCCTATGTATCATGGGGATTAGCCCATCTATTATACCTTAAAATTTAGGGTGATTCTTAAAATTTTCCCTGGTGGGTTGTTTACTCCAACATATGAACAGAGTATCCTTACCAAGGGTCTCAAATCAAAGGTTTAGTTTGATATTTTTCTTATGTAAATTGAAACTAACACAACTACATGCCCCCTTTTACTTACATGCAAACTCCTAAAACCTGGGTTGGTTCTCGGGCAATGCTAGCTAGCCTATGCAAGGTCCATAGCAGGGACTTGCTACCTTACAGCCCCTCTTGTTTAATAAAAGTTATCCTTTCACATTAAAAAAAATATCGATAACTACTGAATGGAACTTATTCAAAGAAGGCGATCTCATATGTTATTGACTAACTACTAAATATTCAAAGTAAGGATCTTAGGGTAAGACCCTAAGATGGTCACCCCTTTACCCCCAACCTGAAAAGAAACATTGTTTTCAAGGATAGTAGTGTGAAACTTGTTGTAAAATGTTTTTACATTATTGGTTTCTATATAGTGTCTTATGGTTACATATATTTCCACTGAACTAAAAATTCTTGGATGAAATTCTAGCATAGTCAATGCTCTCTAATGCCTAATATTGCTTTTGACTAGAGCCAAATGGACCCTTCTCCTTCAAGATCTAGAAGTTTGAACTAAACTCAACAATCTAACCCCATAACCTTCTTCAAACGGAAAATGTAAAACTAAATGGATCTTAAAGTGGCCTACGAATCCCAATCTACAAACAACTTGTCTAATGCATTAGAGGATCTGATAAGGTCCATAGAAATTTGATATGAACTTCTGGTGGACTTTATATTTGAGAGAGGTTTGGTTATAATATTGAATATCAAGAAGCACTTGATCCCATTTTTAAAACAACACTTGGAGATATGTTGTTCATCTTATTACTTCATGTGTTTTTAAGTCTTCATTAGATTCTTCTTAAGTGTGTAGAATGGCCTCTCTATTGTGACGCATATAATCTACTACTTGAACCTTCGATGTGACCAATAAACATGAAGCTACTAAAGGGGAATTTCAGCCATACATGGCTTCATATGGTTCCATCTTAGAAGTGTCATTATAAGTAGTATTATACCACCATTTTATGAGGGGTAGCCACTGTGACCAAAAGTGTTTCCAATCTAAAGAAAAACATCTCAAATAGGATTCCAAGTAATTGTTAACCACCTATGTATGACCACCAGAGTGAAAGTGATAAGTTGTGCTCGTGTTCAACAAGGTGCCCTAGAGTTTAAATAGCTCCCACCAAATTTTATTAGTGAATGTGGGATCATGATCTAATAGAACATGAGTAGGCATACCATGTAACCTAAAAACCATATCCATGAAAACCTAGGTAATTGTTGACAGTAAATTGGTATAGTAAGACACAAAATTAGGCATATTTGGAAAATGATAAACTATCACCATAATGATCAATTTATTATATGTTGTTGGCATACCTACTGCAAAATCTATAGAAATGTGAATCCAAATAATATATACTATTAATAGTGATTGGAATTCCCCATAAACTTTAACTATCTACCCTTGTTCCATTAATATGTGTAGCATGAAGCTACAAAATTATGGATTTATTTATTCATTCATTCCCAAAAAAAATCGCATAACTCATTCCTAGGTTTTGTAAAAACTAAAATAACCCGCAATTAGGTATAAATACACTCCTCTTACACCCAACATTTCAACTTTGAATTATGTACCAAAAAATTACGCTTTTAATACTTAAAGGTATCTTGCTACCAATTGTAACCCTTAAATGGATTAGGTTCTTCTTAAGTCCCATGGATAAGTTGAACCATAAAATTAACAATCATTTATTTTTAGTAATCTTCAATACACCAGTTTGGTAAGGGTGATGAAAAGGCTAATAAAAAACCTCATATTGTAGCAACCCTTGAATGGATTAGGTTCTTCTAAATTGAACCATAAAATTAACAATCATTTATTCTTAGTAATCTTCAATACACCAGTTTGATGAGGGTGATGAAAAGGCTAATAGAAAACCTTATATTGTAGCAACCCTTAAATGGATGAGGTTATTCTTAAATCCCATGGATAAGTTGAACCATAAAATTAACAATCATTTATTCTTAATAGTTTTCAATGCACCAGTTTGGTGAGGTGATGAAAAGGTTAATAGAAAACCTTATATTTTCAATTTAAAACATATAGCATCGCATTCACTCGTTAATCTTTTTCTCATAATCATAGTCAAAAATATTCATAACCCACTTTTCTTACTTTGGTGATAGCAACCTAATAATCATACTCAAAAATCTTCATAACCCACTTATGTCACTGTGGTGATAACAACCTAATATTTATTTTAAAAATAATAATAATTATTATTCTCATTACCCTTTTACCTTATCAGATTTTCTAAGTGAATGTATTATCCTATCTTCCATTCAATTTCCATGAAATTCCACCCTATTAAGGCATATGCTCTTACCTCACTTAAGAGAAGATGTCAAGTCAATGGATAGTTATTATCTTCCACATAATTTTCCCAACAGACGCGTTATGCATATGTTTCACGAAATTACGGATTCTTTATAAACTTGAGCTGTATTTCGCTGAAGCCTTGGGCATGCCTAAGGTTTTAAAAATAGAATTTCCAATTTATTTATATTATATATATTATATATATATATTAATATTCAAAATAAAATTTGTTAATTATGAAAAAATATTATTATTTTTTTTTTTTTTTAATATTATTTATTATTTAAGTTTAAATAAAATTAAAAAGGATTTTTTTAAATAAATGATTTTTTAATTTTTTTTGTTGAATAAAAACTAATTATATTAAGATAAGAAAAGTATAGTACAATCAAGCTTGCATACAAGCAAAGCAAAGAAGTAAGGGAGCTGGAGGTGATAGGCTAGCTCCTTAGAGACAGTCAAGGAAAGGGCTATAGAGAACACTGGAATACAAAAAGATAGAACTAAGCAGAGAAAGCTACCCCGAGGGGTTAGTTCCTGCCACACGGCATTTTTTGCCTTTTTTCTTGCTCACTTTGACCCACTCAATGGAGTTTGGCTGAGCCATAACAAGTTGTAGACTATTCTGCACTGGCGGCGGAATATCCTTATCAAAGTTTGAGGATGAAGATAAATGAGAACGTTTCTAAGAAATCTGAAGGTGAGAGGTAACCGCCGGACCGACCAAGGGAGCGTCCATCAGGATCTCATCATTCTGCATATCAACTTCAGTTTCCTCATCATTCTGCACATCTGCTTCAGATTCCTCCTCCTCCGAACTAGAGAAATCTAAATTGTCCAAAGGACGAGGAGGCTCAAAAGGGTTCCAGCTCTTGGATTTGGGCTTACGATTCAGATTCTTCATTTTATCGATGAACTAGGAACATGTACTCTGGAGGTGCCCCTTTTGATGACAATGGCGGAAACGGAAGGATGTGTTCTCATAATCCAAGGGCTGAGTCCAGTGGAAATCTCCAAACCTGAGATTAATCTGATCCGGCAGTACTTTGCTGATATCTATTTCTGCACACAGTCTGTCGTATGTGTAGAGACCATTTACCTTTCTTGAGGTATCTATAGCCAGGTAGTGTCCTAAAGTATTTCCAATGGCTAAGAAGACAGAGAAATGCCAGAAATGAGCCGGAAGATTCAGGAGCCTGACCCAAATGGGAAGCTTGGAGATGACAGTTGTAGAAGGGTCGAAGTCTGGAAACCAAGGGGTGAGAAAAAGCCCAGCCGAACCCCAGAACCAAGGGCCTCCCGTTAAGGCTTTCTTGTAGTCTTCATTTGAGTCAAAAACCACCATGAAAAATCCTTTTGAACATAAGAATATCTTGCATTTTTTATTCCAAGAGGAATGGACCCATTGGTAAAGATCTATTGTGTGAGGCCAAAGCCCATTAAATCTGCATATGAGTGCTGAGTCTACAAGTATCTGGTAATGATTTTCAATCTCAGGATGAGAGAAATTGATGGAGGGAATTTCCTCTCATTCGTCTACCAGAAACGGCTTTGGAGCGCTATTTGGCTGGGCTGCCTTCTAAGAGAACTGAGGTTGGGAAGCATCTTTGCGAGCTGCATCTTTGTAAGAGAAAGAAGGGGCAAAGGAGGTTTGCCCAAGGGAACCACCTCTTAAATGGAAAGAAGCCCCAATAGAAGCGTCCTTATGAATGTTGTAAAAGGAGAGAGGAAGGGGATTCATAAGTTTCTTACCCTTATATATCAATCTGAAGTACGTGGAGGGGATCCCCAGCTGACGTTCGAGACTTTGCAAAAGGTCCTGCACGAGATCTGTTGCGCGAACCCATTGCATCCTTGTCTTGCCCAACAGTTTGACTTGGATCTGAAATTCCTATGACTCTTCAGACAGATGTGGCTGGTTCAGGAGAGGAACCTCTGCAAGCATATCTAGCGAGAATGAGGAGCAGATTCGCTACTTGTTAACGGCAGAGATGAGATCTGGATGAATCCGGCCGCGGAAATGGGATGAGGAGGAGACAGAGATCCATGGCTGAATCCTTGGCCTCCTGCTTTGGAATTTAAAATCAACCCTGTCTGTCGCAGGAGAAAAGGGGTGGAGCGGATTCTTGGCATCGCTCTCATTTTCTTGAGTTGCGGAAGAACTATCTATGCGCTGAAATTGCGAGAGCTTTAATCTTATCAGGGGTCCTGCTGCTGCAAAGCTACTTGAATGAGGGTAACTTATCCTCGTCGGAGCCCACGGGATTACCTGGTATATCAGATCTGGGCTGCTCTGTTGGATCTCCTTATAAACTACCAGATCCCGCATCCTGGGGTTTCTCACCAAGCAATCGCTGCTCTTAGGGATGTCTACAATCTGCGCAACAATGGCAAAGAAGAGATCTTCCTCAGAATCAGACCAATTATATGTGTGTCCCAAGTCTGATCTGAGCTTGTCCATCAGCGAGGACTTGTTGCACAGAAGCCAATAGTATGGATCGGCATGTATTGCACCAAATCTGGTGGCGGGACGGGCTTCAGGGGAGGAAATGGGCGCTGAGGAATCAACGAGAAGTGAGGCGTTGCATCCCTATTCTACAGCAACTGTGGTTGATGTTGTCATTGCTTCCTGCCACGAGTTCCGGCTCTATTTTGTTGATTAAGAAAGCACTCTCAAATGATTTTTAATATAAAGTAAGTGATGTTGAAGGAATTGAACTCAAGTGGTAAAGACACATCTTGTGTTTTCTTTAGTGACGGGAAAATATATATATATAGTATATATATAGTATAATATATATTATATATAATATAATATATATATATTATATATATATAAACACTAACTATGTTATGAAAAGTTGTTAGTTTTATGGAAAATAGTTTTCATAAATATATAAAAATATAGATGTTTTTTTTCATAAATTAATAATAATTGTTTTGAATCCAAATATTTTTATTTCTATTATTTCATAAAAATTTAGTAAATAAATTATTTTTTAAATAATAAAGTAAACAATATCTTTTAATGATAAGTTTGAGTTGCATAATATAGTTTAGATGAGTTTAATAATTACGAACATTTTTTTAAGAATTTATGGGTTCAAATCCAAGTACTTTAACAATCAAATCGCTACACAAAAACATAACATAAAAAATTTAAACAAAGCTATTACCAGCTAATCACTTTTGAAAAATTCAAATCCAAAAACTAAATGTTAACAATCACATGGCTAAGCAGACACCAAAAAAAAGAAAACATTCACTTAAACTAAGTCATTACCAAGTAACCACTTCTTTTGAAAAATAAAACTAAGCCATTACCAACTAACAACTTCTTTCATAAAAAATTATTACTTTGATAACCATATCTATTTTGGAATAGAGCTTCTAGAATTTTAGTAGTAGGGGGGTCTAAAGTGGTTTACACGATCAATTCACACACTACACTTCAAAGAACTTTAATGCGAAAGATGACACAATTAAAAGGATGAAGTTATTCTCAAAGCACCAAAAGGTGATGGCTCTCTTTCTTATTTCCCCTGATGCGACCAAGTCTGATTCTACTACTAATCAATGGCATAAGAAACCATTATGTCCCATAAAATTCTAGCTATGGTGGTGGTAAAATATTTAGGGCTTGGTGTTTTTCCATAGATTATGGATTGTGCTCTAATCGAAAGGTTTTTCAAAAAAAATGTTATCATGTGGGCATTGGAAGAATGGATTGATAGTTTCTAGAAGTCAAAGCTTCAATGATAGCCCCATTTTTCATGTCATGTCTCGAGGTTGGTTATTTTCAAAAGAAAGGATGACTCGGAGGTTACTATGGGTAGAAAATGGATGTGGGAAAATCAACTTTATCTATGCAACATTGCGAATTGGATTTTAATCCAACAAAGGAGCCAATATTGACCCTGAAGATATGGGCATTTCTTTCGGGTTTACCTCTCCAATTGTGGACAAAATAAATTCTTTAATTGATAGGAAATGACATAGGGATATTTTTGGCCTTAAAAAGAAATTGTCTCACCAAATGTGATCAAAGATGTGCATGGGTGATGGTGGACGCAGAGTTGAGGGAAGGCCTCATGGCAGAAATTGAGCTAAAATATCCCGACAAGATCTGGCATCAATCAGTAGATTATTGGAAGATCGCATTTCGCTGCTTTGCTTGTAGACAAGTAGGTCATATCCTGGAGGAATGCAAGAAGAATGAGCAAGGGCTGAAGGTTTTAGGTAAAGAAGACTAGGCCAAAATCACAATAATTCTCCAAGGATAACTCTCCATTGAGTTTTTTGGAGCAACAAGAGTGACATAATGATGTAATAATGGAGTTTCGAGATGACCATACATTACCTAGTAAGCATGAAATCTTGTCGAATGTCTTGGAACTCATGTTTATAATCTTAAGGAGCATTCTAGTGAAGAAACTTTAGAAGGAATCTCTCACATTGACCCTATCGCTTCTCTTTCTAATCATATTAATTCATCCTGGAAGGATTTTATTCCTTCTTGTAATCTAAGCTCGAACCTCTACTGCCAACTTTGCAATATTAATAAATGCACGTACGTCAAAAAATTTGATGCCTTCATGTGGTTTGTGGCAGGGTTTCCCACTATTTCTTCTCCTATTCTTATTAGTCACAGAACTTCTCAGCAAGTTGATTCAATAATCCATAACTACATGATATCTGAAGGGCGTAAAAAGTTCATCATAGGTACAAATCTCTTGCTTTTTCTTTTTTACGACATTCTTCTTTGTGTGTATGGTTTCAAGTACTATGTCATTGACTATGAACTAGGCAATCCGGTCTCAGGTGGCATTTTTATAAGTCGGGAGAAGTTATTGCACGATCATGAGAAATTGTTGAATGACGATCTGGTGCGTGTGATCAATTCACGCACTTCAAAGAACTTTAATGCGGAGGATAACATAACTAACAGGGATTATGTTATTCTCAAAGCACCAAAAGGTGATGGCTCTCTTGCTCATTTTCCCCTTGATGCATCCAAGTTGTCTGATTCTACTCTTAATTAGTGGTGAAAGAAACCATTATGTCCCATAAAATTCCAGCTATGGTGGTGATAAAATATTTAGGGCTTGACGTTGTTCCAAAGATGATGGATTGTGCTCTAGTCGAAAGGTTTGCCAAAAAAGTAGTTAGCCTACATGCATTGGAAAAATGGATTGAAAGTTTATGGAATTCAAAGCTCGAGTATAGCCCCATTTTCATGTCATGTCCTGAGGTTGGTTATGTTCATAAGAAAGGAAGACTCAGAGGTTATTATGGGAAGAGAACGGATGTGGGAAAATCAAGATTATCCCTACAACATTGGAAACATAATTTTGATCCAACAAAAGAGCTAATGTTGACCCACAAGATATGGGCATTTCTTCTAGGTTTACCTCTCTAATTTTGGAAAAAATAAATCCTTGAATTTATAGGAAATAACATAGGGATATTTGTGGCCTTAAAAAGAAATTGTCTCACCAAATGTGATCGAAGATGTGCATGGGTGATAGTGGAAGCGGATCTGAGTGAAGGCCTAGCGGCAGAAATTAAGCTAAGATATCAGGACAAGATCTGCCTTCAATCAATTAATGGAAGATTCCATTTCATTATTTTGCTTGTAGACAAGTAGGTCATGTCTTGGAGGAGTGCAAGAAGAATTAAGAAGGATTGAAGGTTCCTAAAAAGATTTGGGTAAATAAGACTAGGCCAGACTTGCAATAATTCTCCAAGGATAACTCTCTATCAAGTTCTTAGGAGAAATAGGAATGACATAATGATGCAACAATGGAGTTTCGATATGACCAAACATTACCTAGTAAGCATGAAACCCTATTGATTTTCATTGAGACTCATGTTTCTAACCTTAAGGAGCATTCCAGTGAAGAAAATTACAAGGAATCTCTCACATCGACCTTATCCCTTCTCTTTCCAATCATATTAACTCAACTCGAAAGGATCTTGTTCCTTCTTGTAAGCCAAGCTCCAATCTAGATGATCAAAAAATTTAAAAGCCTTTGGTTTCATAGTAGATTCACATCTGGCCAATCCCACTGTTTCACTATCCTAAATGTTTTCTTCTATTCAAGCGTCGAAGTCCCCTTCATCCCTCATGTCAAGCAGAAAACAATATGAATTGATATTGAAATCATGACTCTCTTTGGATTTTCCTTCCAAGGGAGGATTAGATGAAGACATTATCCCTACCAATCATATAGGTCGTTGATCAAACCTTTTCATTGCACTGCAAAAATATATGGAAGACATACATCTATGGAAGTTGAATATTATTGTCAATATTCTTGGAGCAAAGTAAGCCCCTAGTGGGGCTCCCCTATGAAGATAATATCCTAAACATATAGGATTTTGGTGGTGCCTCGAAGAAAAACACCCTCAAGCGAGTCTTGCACATGCATTGTCTTTACATTATCATGTTGCAAGAGATGATATCCTCAGGAAAGAAAGCCTAACATATTTTGGGTTTGTGGATGAAAGACAAGGCATTTTGTGCTAGTGGCACATCAAGTATCTCTCAAAGACTCTTCATTCGATGGAATCCAAAGAAGAAATCCTTTTCATCTTCGATCTATCTAGGGGAAATTTCAATTGAACTTGAAGTTAAACCCTTGAATATGTCCTAGAATGTTTTGATATATATAGTCCATATACCAAGAGAAGACCCTTCTAGGAATCCATTAGAGATACTGGAATTCTATCACAACACCCTCTAGTTCTAGGAGGTAACCTTAATCTCACTATGTCGATTTGTGAAGTATAGGGTTCTAATAAAAAATGAGATCTGTTAGAAGGTTGTTTATGCTATCTTTTTTAAAATTCCAACCTTGTGGACATAAGTCCACCAAAACTCTTGCGAAGGTGGAGAAAAAAGAGATATGATGTTAACACAATTTCAAAATAATGAGGTTTATTCCTGATTTCATAATCTCGTTGGATGAATAATTTCATCATCAATTCATGGCTTTATGTGGGTGGGATTTCAAATCATTATCCAATATTACTAAGAATCGAATCCTGGGATCCAAAACATGTTGCACCCTTAGATTCAATGTGTCATGGATAGAGGAGGATTTCTCAAAATTGTTCAAAGACTCATGGATCCACATGAGAGAGGGTGGAGATTCTCCATGTGTGGTGTAGTTATCGAATAGCTTGAAACACTTGAAAAGAAAAATTAATCCATGGTGCAAAGAAATGAAAGACAAATAGGAGTCATCCTTGAGAAACTTTGAATCAAATACTGCTTGCTTATACTCTTTAAGTGCTTCAGGCATCTTCTAAGAAGTCGAGTTGGAAGAATTGAAATCATTAGAAAACGCAAACAGAGAACTTCTGGCTTGAGAGGAATATATCTAGCACTAGAAGAGTAGATAATGGATCCATGAGGGAAATGTGAATACCAAGTTTTTCCATTAGTTTGTTGACATGTGAAAGAAAACAAACCCCATATGGGAAATAGAGGATGGAAAAGGGAATATGGAAAGTTTATTTAAAGACAAGGTGGATCTCAGTGTGCGCCATTTTAAATCTCTTTTTATAGAACCTAACGTTTAGCCAATTTTGGAGACTTTGGAAGTCCTGCAGATTTTCCCACAATCCATCACATAGGACACAAATGATACATTGAGGGAGGAGGTATATGAAGGATAGGTCTTGGGTGCTCTTACCCAAATTCAAAAGGGAACGAGTTTGGGCCCATATTTTTTCGCGGTCAAATTTATTTAGGATTTTATGACTTTCTGAAGTTTAAAATTCTTCATGTAATAAGGGAATCATATAAGGAAGGATGTATGCACGGGGCTCTCAATTCGACTCTTATATACCTGATTCCTAGAAAACAGGAGTGTCGATCCTTCAATGATTACAGACCTATTTCTTGTTGCAATGTAATGTACAAGTTGATTATGAAGATCATTTCTTTAAGAATTAAGCCAATACTAAGTGATATCATTTCAGAAGAGTAATTTTGATTCCTCCAAAACCATTAGATTCATGACGCAGCGTCTATAGCACAATAGTCCATGCACTTCACCAAAAAGAAGAAGGTCCTTACCATAGCTATGAAGTTAGAACTGTCAAAATCATGTGACAAGGTGAATTTGGCATACATTCATCTATGTTGGATTTAGTTAGGGTTCTATCTACAGTTAGTCAATTGGATGATGGCTTGCATCTCCACTGTCACCTTTGTAATATTAATAAATGTGTATACGTCAATATTTTTCAAGGCTTCATGTGGTTTAAGGTAGGGTTTCCCACAATCTACCCTCATATTCTTATTATTCATGGAAGTGCTCAGCAAGTTGATTCAACAAGCCATAACTGCATGAAATTTGAAGGGGGTGAAAATGTCATTGTAGGTTCAAATCTCTTGCCTTCTTTTTGTTGACGACATTCTCCTTTTTGTGTATGGATCGATTTTATATATTGGTGTTTTGAAATGTATCCTATAAAAATTCAAGCTAATCAGAGGAATGAAAACAAATTCAAAGAAGTCAACGATCCTCCATAATAATATCTCTCATGTTGTTAAAGAATATTTGGTTTATTTGTTTTATTTTCAAATATTAGAAATACAAGATGGTTTGAAGTACTTAGGTTTATATATTATGATAAATGCTTATAAAAGAAAAGATTGTTTATGGTTGATTCGAAAGGTTGAAGCCAAGATATCCATATGGGTTATCGACTCTTATCTAGAATGGGGAGACCGATACTGATAAAGTGGAAAGAATTCTATCGATTGGGCATCAATTACATTCATTACAAAATAGATTAGAAATAGAATCAATAAAATATGCCACCAATTTTGTGGGAAGGAAATAGGTAGCCAAATGGTATCCCATCAGTTAATTGGAGGATGATTGCACAACCCAAAATGATGGGGGATTGGGGAATAAAAGAATTAAATCTTTTTTTGCAAATTGTCAGCATCCAGGAGCCTTTGGAGTATTTTGAACAATAGATCTATATAGGGATAGACTATGAAGATCAAAAATTTCAAAGGGAAATCAAAGTTAGAATGCATCCATTACACCAGAAATTTTCATCTCTCCTCTTCCATAATTTGGAAAGCCCTTTGTGATGCCTTTCCTATTATAGGTAGTTGGGTTGCATGGAATTTGGGAAGTGGAAAAAACATTTGTATTGGGACAAATCCATGAATTGGCATAGGGGACAAATATATGCTTTCAAACCATCTAATCATCTATTAAAATTAAATGGGTGTTTTTTTAACTAGTTGATGCTAGGAACAGGGATGTTCAGGCATGGGGAGTCCAAGGTTGGATGTTGACAAAGAATTTGGATTTAAATAATATAGAAGCCTAGGAGTGGAAAATTTATGACAACTTACTTGCCTCGGCTATTATCAGAATCAATAGTGAAGACAACAACATATTGGCATGGTCAAAGAACCCAACCTCAAGGGAATATACAGCTAAAATAAGCTATCACTCCCAATTTGATGCAACGGTGAAAAGGGAATTTGTTTGGTGGTACAAACTCTTGTGTAAACACAAATGCCCATTAAAGAGTAAACTATAATTATGGTTATCTTTGTCAAAAAAACTACTCACGGGGGCCAACTGATGAAGAGTAGATGGACATATCTCAATTGTTGTCCATTGTGCATAAATTATGATGAAATGGTTTCACAATTGTTCATTAGTTGTCCATATGTTTTTTATTTTTTATTTTGGAGCATGGTCTTAACTAAATACTCACCACACACCACATCATGGAACAAAGCTTCCCTTGTTGAGAATGTCAAAGAATGGTCTTAGGATGTATCGGTCTAGAATTACTTTGCCTTCCCAACGATATGGGTTTACTCCATTTACTGGGTAAGGAACATGGCGATCTTCCAAGACAAAAATATCCCAAATGAGGCAGTTATGTTTGTGATCGAGTCTCGGGTGAATGTGCACAAAGAGATTCCAAAATAAAAATCCAGAACTCCTTCCATGCCTCCACTAAAGGAGGATATGACCTAGGGCTACTTCGATGGAGTTAGCTAGGGTAATCCTACATTATGTGGACCCAGTGTTATTCTCTATATAAAGATCCATCCTGTTAAACATATTCGATATTTCCTGGGAAGGGGTTTGAATATAAAGGGAAAAAAAATCACTTTGGGCACTACTATATGTGGCTAACTATTTTGAGGTGCCAAAACTTCATATTTTTGGTGACTCCCAAATAACCATAGACTGGATCAACAAGAAGATTGTGATAAGAGGTCCCGTCTATATCACACCTTAAGAGAAGTTGAAAGTAAGGCTAATAATATGGAGTGTTTCAAAGAAAAACACACTTTAATGGAATTGAACACTATTGCAGATCGCCTCGCCAAATATGCATTATAGGTATGGTGAAGAGCTCTTGATATCATTGAAAAGCTTAATGATAAAGCACTAGAAGGTATAGTCATAGAGTTTCGGGCATAAAGAAGTAGAATTTTCAGATGCATAGCTTAGATGATGGAAACATGTTACTTTTGACCAATGAAGCTAGACAAATATAAAGAGAACCAAAAGGGTTGTGGATATTGATTACCTGGAACATGTGTCTATTTTCGACAGAAGTTTAAGATGAGGCCAAGATGAGGCCATTAAGGTCTTCGCAATGTGCATATTTTCACTTGGGAAATATAAGTTTATTTTCTTACAAAAAATAAGAAGTTGATAATAAGGATTCAACCTTCATAGAATATTCCATACTATTCTTAGTCGTATACACAAATCAAAGGTTGAGATTTATTTCCAAACTAGTTATGTTTTTTTGAGCTTTTAATTAAAATCATTAATTGAAAAGAAAATAACAATAAATCATATAAACTAGTGTTATATAAAATGAGTTATGATTTTTTGGACATTTAGTATAGCCTATTTACAAATTAAGAATTTCTATGGTTAACAATCTTATTATATATTTTTATTTTTTAAATTTATATATATTTAACTTATATTTGAATACTTTTTATCATTAAAAATAATAATTATTATTATTATTTTAAATAAAATTATAAATCAACCATGTTTTATGATTTTTTTAATTTTAATAAATTTAAATTATAAAACATGAATATTTTAATATTTATCAACATTTACCAATTATTTAATTTATATTATTATACTAATTTATTCAACTTTACTCACTGCCTTTCGAATTACCACAAAATTTCTGGGTTAGTAAAGGTTACCTATATCTCCAAATTTTGAATGGTAAGATTCTCCGTCCTGGAATCTTGAATCTTGTGATTATCTTATATTTTCAAGCAACTGTCATGATCCACAGGGATTGGATTGTTTTGTATATTTGAATTGTCAAAGCTATTGACGAGTGCTTCCATTTATCGCCACACGTGTCACCGACCGTGGCCTAACCTACAGGGGGAATTTCGTCCAGAAGCCTCTCAGTAATTCCATTTCCACACTTTTCTAGTTTCATCTGGAATCAAATTCATATTTTCTTTATCTCCTGTCACCTCAAAGCAGAGCTAGAAACGATATAAAGTGATCACCTTTTCGTATATTTTTTCTATCTGAGATACTTTATATCTGAAAATTTGCACTATTTTTTCAAGACACTTTACAGTAAAAATGGTGTTTTCCATAGATATCGATGAAATTCGCAGACTAATTGAGATTGTCAACGAAAATTGGGATGAGAGGCTGAAAGTAAATGAAATGAAGTACGGAGTAAACACAGCTAAATCTAATTTTATTTTCCTTTAATACACCTTTGGTTGTGCAGAAACATGTTGCAAAGATGCCTGGTTTCCAAATCAATCAATTTCAAGCAAAGTACCGAGGAGCACCACCAGCGGATAGTTCCCTCAAACTCAATTTATAAGAAGATCTTATCATCAAATTCCCCAACAAGTTAACCAACTAGACTTTCCAATCACAAAACTCGGCAATAAGACTAGTCCTCCTCACGTTGGTTATATAGGATTTGCCCATATATTTATGCTTTACTCTTATGGCTTACTTATCCATCCTTAACTCAATCAAGATCATGCCGTAGTCTTTCCCATGGGAAGGAGAAAAATATAGGAAAAAAAATGGACACTTGTAACTTGGGATAAAATCCACATGCCCAAATTAAGGGGTCTATGGTTAAGAGATCTTTCAAGTTTAGTTATAATTCTAGGAGCCAAGATCTGGTGATGTTGAATCCAAGAAATGCATTTAGATGAGAAAATATGTAAATAAAATTCCTATTAATGAGCTTATAATAATTCCCTTTTCCCAAGCAAGCTCATCCTTACGATCTAGCAAAAAATAAATGCATTTGGACTCATGGTAACAGCTCCCAAAATTCCAAAGTCTTAAATGACTTATGGGATCTATGTCTCCACATGAAATCCCCAGTTCTTTTCAAAGTCAAAGACTATTGGGATGCATTAACTTGTATCAAACATGGAGACAATGGTTAAGATTAAGTATGAGGGAATGGAACCCCAAGCTCGGGGAGGATACTTGGTCAAATTTTTGGAAGAAGCTTCAGCAAAGACTCATCATGATATCCAACTTGGCCAAGAAACTGTATTGGGATTATGGACCAAGCAGTTCCTTTTTCATCCGTGGGGCTTATAGCTTGGAAGTGGGTTTCAAATAATTTCCAAATGATTCCATCTAGAGATGCATCTAACAAAGAAATCTATGGAAGAAAGTTTCCATCTTCCTATGGCTCCTAATTCAAGGGAAAACCTTAACCTAGGAAAATATTTAGAAACAAAAGAATATGGGCCCCTCCTTCTATTATTTGTGCCTTTAGGAAGATGAAAATGTGGAGCACCACTTCTATAGTTTCCCTGTCCCAATCATTTATGGAGCAATCTAGAAGCTAGCATGAAGTGATCCGGCCATGATCTATCTAATATCCCTCACACCATTAACAATTGGAGGGATCAAGCTTTTAATAATCCTATCTTGAATCACATCTAAAATATCCTTCTAGACCTACTCCTTTGGGCTATTTGCAAAGAGAGGAATCATCACATATTCAAGAATCGCTCCCTCCATCATGACACTCTTTATATCACAATTCAAAAGAATGTAGAGGAACCAATTCCCACGAAGTCTTGATTAGATCAAGACCGACAGACCTTAGGCAATGATACTTTTCTACTTTAGAGTCGCTTCTCTACTCCAAGAGTCACATTGCCCCATCTCTTCACCCTTGCTACAATGCATATTCCCTCCTCCTAGAGCCACCCTCCCCTAAATTTTATAAAGCTCAATTTTGATGGTGGTTCAAAAGATAACCCAGGAAAGGCAAGATGTAGAGGTATCTCCAAGGATCATTTGGGATCCCCTATCTACATTTATTGAGGGTTTATGGGATATAAAAGTAACAATGAAAAATAATTGAAAACCATCAAAGAGGTACTATTGATTTCCCAAAATCAAGGCTACACAAAACTTATGGTGGAGGGACATTCTCAACTCATTATAAACATGATCTGCAAGATCCTACATGGCACCCAAATCAGAAAATATCTTGTAGTTAGAGACTTGAAAGATTACTCATATGAGTAGTATCGCTCCTTCCTTCCATTTTGATGATCATCCCTAATCACATAAGAAGAACTAGAAATAAAATTGCAGATAAGTTAGTTAATCAGGGATTATCTCATCAACGTCATGGATCTCCTCATGAAAATCCTTTGAAGACTCTCCCCTCAAGCAAGAATGTTGAAGCATAACTAAGTAGGACAAATCTCCCTAACTGGTCTCTTTCTATCTATTCCTTGATGCTTTTTGTCTATATCTCTCAGTCTGTAATGGGCCTATATGACCTAGTTTTTAGTTTTTGTATCAACGAGCATAAATATTTCTTCTACTCTTTTAAAAAATTGAACTTTTAGCTATTGTACTATAAGTTGAATTAAGCCCATCTTGAATCTAGTAGAATCAACAATCATTTATTCTTAATAAACTTCGACCCACCATTTAGAAAAATGCATAAGAAAACTAATAAAAAACCTTCCTCCTTATATTAAAAAACCTTCCTCCTTATATTTCCAAGATTAAACATATAACACTACATTATTAACCTTTTATAAATATTCTCTTAATTATACCTAAAAATCTTAATAACCCATTATATTACTCTAATAACAACAACCTCAAATTTTGATTTTGAAATAATAATAATTATTTTTCCGATTTTTTTTACATCCCCACACAAATACATTATATATATATGAAGTCAATATAGAAATATTATCTTAATTTCTAAGTAAATAATTTTCTAAATATATTATATATTTTCCACACAGTTGCCATAAAATTCCACCTTGTCAAGGCATATGCTCTTACCTCACCCAAGCGAAGATGTCAAGTCAATAAATACATATTATCTTCCACATAATCTCCCCAACAGAGACGTTACTCATATGTTCGACAAAATTACACGCCAAATGGATTCTATTTTCGACGAAATTACACGCCAAATGTATTTTAGCTGTATTTCGTGGAAGCCTTGGGTATGGAAAAGAAGGAAAAAAAAAAAATTATTAAATCAAAACTGATGGAGTGAAATCGTTCACGAAAAATAAAAATCAATTGTTTTAAATTTATACAAAATAAATGATTTTTAATATTATAAAAATTAGTTTTAAAAAATGTTGGTTTTATAAATAAATTTTATAAATTAATATGATTTTTTTTTATATATAAATATGATAAATTTATATAGTCTCAAGGGGTAGTTCAACTGGTCAAATCAGTGCCTCGCCATACGGGAGGTCACAAGGTCGATTCTACCCGAAAGCCTTTAGGGTCAAGCCAATACATAGACCGAGGGAATGTGATCCCCCTTCGGGGTCGATCTACCTAGAATTACTGTCCACATAGTGACTAGCCAATGACCAATGGTACTTAGCAGCTACCCAATGACCAATGGTACTTGTGAACCACCAAGAAAAAGAAGATAAATTTATAATATTTAACCAAATTTATATAATAGTTAGTATCTCTCATTTAATTTAAACATAATTTGATTATATTAAAAAACAATAAACACAAAAATAAAATTATTGATAAAATATTGTATTATT
>APFE030673159.1:0-12552 GCA_000404065.3 Pinus taeda | reverse complement strand
TAGTCAATCTGGGTCGTTTATTAGGCGAAGATATGACGGTAGAAGTTATGTTTAATTTAGGGTTTTTTTGCCCTAGAAGGTAACCCCTCGCTATATATGAGGGAATTATGTTGTGTCTATGTAGATCTGTATTCTCAGTGAGGAAGCGAGAGGAGAATGAGAGTGAAGAGGGAATTACAGTGGATCTATTGTAGGTTGTATCTCTTCAGGTTCTTGGATGATATAAAAGGAAGGACTGTGTGTTTCTCTATGGATGTAGTCCAAACTAGGTGAACCACGTGTATCTTTGTCTCTCTTGTTTTGTGTGTTTTCTATGTTTATATTTCTGCAATATGTTATGTGTTCCATTTGTCTGAAATATATAATTTTCTAACAACTAGTATCAGAGCCGAAGGTCTATTTAGCTAATAAACTCGCAGGAGAGAAGGGTTCCTGCTTCGAGTGGGAGCAATGGCAGAATATGGTAGGTTTAGGGTGGAAAAATTTAAGGACCAAAACTACCAGCTATGGAAGATGCAAATGGAAGATTATAAATACCAAAGATATCTGTACCAACCATTGAGTGAAAGGACAAAGAAGGCGATGAGTGTGACAAACATAGAATGGGATATTCTAGATAGAAAAGCACTTGGAACAATACGGCTGTGCCTAGCAGCGTCAGTAGCGTTTAATATTTCAAAAGAAATGACAACAGAGGGTTTAATGTCGACATTGGCCAAACTATATGAAAAACCCTCGGCCTCAAATTAGGTATTTCTTATGAAGCGTTTATTTAATATGAAGATGTCAGAAGGTGGATCTGTTGTTGATCTTTTGAATGAGTTCAATACAGATACTAATGAGTTAAGTTTTGTAGGGGTAACTTTTGATGATGAAGTTAGGGATCTGTTATTTCTGTGCTCATTTCCAGAAATTTGGAATGGTTTAGTTATGGCCATTAGTAAATCTGTCTCTGGGTCTATTACTTTAAAGTTTGATGATGTTGTCGATGCAATCCTTAGGAGGAAATGCGATGGAAAAGCTCCAGTGATACATCAGGTAATGCTTTGACTGTAGAGACTAGGGGAAGAAAAATGGAAAGAGGAAAGAGCCCTGTATATCGCAGTAAGTCAAGAAAAGGAAGATCCAAGTCCAGATCGAGGATAGTGTGCTGGAAATGCAAGAATAAATGACACCTAAAGGAATACTACAAGTCTCGAAAGGGAAAATAAGGAGACGCACATCAAGAAACTAATCATGAAGCGAATGTAATAGGTGATGTGTTGCAAAATGATTTGTTTCTTTCATTGAAAATATTATTGATGCATGGGTGGTAGATTCAGGGGCCTCATTCCATGCCACACCTGATAGGGGACATTTTTATGATTATTTTCAAGGATATTTTAGACAGGTTCAATTGGGTGATGACAAACCCTGTAAAATCATTGGAATGAGTACAATTTTCATAAAATAGAAAAATAGAAATTAGTGGCTATTGAAGGAGGTAAGGCATGTTCAAGATCTAAAGAAAAATCTGATTTCAACAAGGAAGTTGGGAGGTGAAGGTTGTGTAACTACTTTCACAGATAAAACCTGGAAGGTCACTAAAGGATACCTAGTAATAACGAAAGGAGGAAAGGTTGGTACATTGTATCTATGCAATAGTAATTCTAATTCTATTAATTTTTTAACCTCTACAAGAGAAGATACGACATTGTGGCATCATAGGCTCGGGCACATGAGTGAGAAGGGGATGTAAATTCTTCACTCAAGAAATGTTTTGCCAGGTTTGAAGCATGTTGATTTAAAATTATGTGAGAATTGTGTTTATGGAAAACAAAAGAGATTCAGATTCCTTAGAGTTGGGAAAGAAAAGAAGTGCAAAAAATTAGAGCTTGTGCATATAGATGTATGGAGACCTGCTCAGGTATCATCTATTGGTGGATCTCATTATTATGTTACTTTTAATGATGATGAAACCAGAAAAGCCTGGATTTATTGTATTTGAAAGAAATCTGATGTATTTGATGCTTTCAAGAAATGGAAATATTTGGTTGAAAATGAGACAGGAAAAAGGTTGAAGTGTGTAAGATCATACAATGAAGGTGAATATTGCAGTAAAGAGTTCGATAGGTACTATTAAAATAATGGAATTCGTAGAGAAAAGACAGTTCTAAGAACACCACAAGAAAATGGTCCATTAGAAAGGATGAATAGGACAATCATGGAGTGTTCAAGGAGCATGAGATTGCATACATGATTTCCTTTACAATTTTGGGCCTTCAAGTTCCTTGGATGGTGGTATTCTAGAGGAGGCACCGACAGGTAAAAAGGTAAACTACTCTTTTTTAAAGACTTTAGGTTGTGAAGCCTTTGTCCACATTAATAAATAAAATAGAACAAAGGTTGAGGAAAAATCAAAGAAATATACCTTTATTGGATATGGTGTTAATGATTTTGGTTATCGCTTTTATGATTATGAAAAACACAAAATGATTAGGAGCAGAGATGTCATATTCAATGAAAAAGTTTTGTATAAGGGTCAGTTGCAGGAAAAGAAACGGGAAAAAGAAAACAGGGAATACACATTGCTTGACGATATCACAGGAAAAGTGATGGTGCCTAAAAGTCATAATGATCAACAGCGAGAACAACAACTAGCACAGCAACAAGCACCTCAAACACCTGAAAGTGGTGTTAGAAGATCTACCAGGATAAGTAGACCCCCTGAACGATACTCTCCTTCATTATATTATTTATTGTTGACTGATTATGCTAAACGAGAATGTTATAAAAAAGCAGTGCAGGTCGAAACCAGGAAGAAGTGGGAGTAAGCCATGAAAGAAGAGATGGACTCCTTAGTACATAACTAGACTTGGGACTTAGTCATGTTGCCTTCAGGTAAAACAGCATTGCAGAATAAATTGGTTTACAAGTTGAAGGAAGAAGATGGAGGTAGAAAAAGATATAAAGCTAGACTTGTGGTGAAAGGGTTTGCACAGAAAAAGAGTATAGACTTTGATGAGATATTTTCTCCTGTTGTTAAAATGACTTCAATCAAAACTATTTTATGTTTACTAGCAACTGAAGATTTTCATCTTGAACAATTAGATTTACAGACAACCTGCCTCCATGGGGATTTGGAGGAAGAGATATATATGCAACAACCACAAGGATATGAGGTAAACTGGAAGGAGAAACTAGTGTGTAGGTTGAATAAGAGCTTGTATGGCTTAAAACAGGCTCCAAGGTAGTGGTATCTAAAATTTGATAGGTTTATGTCTGAAAAACGTTATACTAGATGTCACTCTGATCATTGTGTTTATCTCAAAAGGCAAAATGATGGCAGTTATATTATATTATTATTGTAGGTAGATGACATGCTTGTTGTAGGTTCTAACATGCAAAAAAAAATGTGCTCAAAAGAAAATTGGCAAACTCATTTGCAATCAAGGATTTGGGTGTTGCAAAACAATCCTTGGTATGCGAATAACTAGAGAGAGGAAGAATCACAAATTAACATTGTCTCAAAGTGTGTACATAGAAAAGGTGTTGAAAAAGGTTTAATATGCAGAATGAAAAACAAGTCAGTATAGCTTTGGCTAGCCATTTCAAATTAAGGAGGATTGTCCCAAGACTTAGGAAGAAATGTCTCATATGTCTAAAGTTCCATATGCATGAGCAGCTGGAAGCTTAATGTATGAAATGGTCTACATGAGACTTGAAATTGCACCTGTAGTGGGAGTTGCAAGCAGGTACATGAACAATCTAGGAAAAGAACATTGGATGGCGGTGAAGTGGATTCTTAGGTATTTGAGCAGTAGCAAAAATCAAGCATTATGATTTGGTGGTTCAAACATTGTTCTACAGGGATATGTTGATACAAATATGGCGGGTGATAGAGATAATAGGAGAAACACAATAGGGTATGTGTTTACAGTAGGTAGAACAGCTGTCAGTTGGGTCTCAAAACTACAAAGTGTTGTTGCACTCTGTTGTGCTCTACAAACAACCCCCCATTTCATATAATTTTTTATTCACAAAGAATTACATTATGAAACGGGTCCCTTCAAAGTAAAGTTGATATCAATACTTTTGTTTAACAAAAAGTCCGATAATCAAATGAGCGCTTTACAAAAACCTTTTTAAACAATACCCATTTAAGGAAATAAAGCAAATCTTGGTCATTGCGATAAAGCGATCGCAAGATCACATATCGCAATGACATAAGGGACATATAAAATGGAACAAGGCTTTCCGCCGATGCGATATCGCATTCGGCGATCGGCGATATCCAATGCACGTTCAAAAGCGCCCCATATCAATAGCCGCGATGCGATGCGCTATCGGCGTTTGGCGATCGGCGGGTTACCTTCGACTAAGTCTCAATGCACACAAAGCCTTTCACCGATGTGATATCGCATTCGGCGATCGGCAGTACCCGATACATATTGTTAAGGCAGACTTATCATAAACCCCGATGCGATGCGATAAGGCACAATTTTCAATAAAAAGCCGTTAAAGTGATTGGAAAGCTCAATTTATTCATATTTAAGGCATAATCGCTTCCGCTCAGCCGCCAATACGTCCATTGCATGCTTAAGGAGATTTCTCGACCGAATAATGATATAATGGGCATTTATAAGGTGGCAGGTTTTATACGGCCAATTAATGGATTCATGTCTTAAAATCTTTCCATGGATTATCTCCGCGCCCGTTTTATAAGCTGAATATATTGCTGCGCATCTATTCATTTGTTATCAATTGCAAGTTTTCATCGCTATCTCTCTGTGTTACGCCCAATTGCCTCTCTGTGCAGAATTCATTCATAGACAGGAGTTCGAGCATGATGGGTAAGAAGTCTAAGAAGATTGCGGGTGCTTCCAATCCACCAGTCGCAGGACAAGCCGCTGCAAATAAGAAGAAAGGCCTAATATCTGATACAACATGCACAGGCCTAACCAGAGTAACTTGGCAAGGCACTTATGACTTAAGTGAGGCCGAGAAACCAAAGAAGACGGTAGCAGAAGCTACTGCGGATTCATTACGGAAGTCAGACTGCACTCTCAAGGATTTGGCTGATTCTTTCCTTCACAGGATAGCAGCCAGGGAGCAAATTCTCCCATACACAGACATTGTGCGATGGGCGATTGAAGAAATCCCCATCATGGACAGAACTTTTAGCACAAGAGATGGGAGGATTTTCGGATCGTTCAAGGTAGAAGACTTAAGGCAAATGTATCATTTGCCCGAGTCAGAGAAGATATACAACAGCGCCTTCCTGGAGAAATTTGCGAGCGAAAATGAGATTGAATCCGAACCTATCAAGGGTTGGAGACAAAATCCGAACAAGCACAAGCACAAATCTTTCGGTAAGTACTAGGTCGATTCTTTGGCTTCTCCTTATTGCTATGCGGGTATAATGATGTGTAGGTTATGGGGTTTACACGACTCTGCTAGTTTTACCATTGAAATGGTTCCTCTTATGGAGGCAGCAGTAAACATTATAATTATGGACTGGGCCACTATCCTTTCGGATAAACTAGCAGTAGCTTTTCGTGACTTTAGAAATAAGATTGTGGTCACTGAAAGGAAAATTCCCCCATTCTACTATAGTGCATATATCCTAGATACCTTATGTTTCAATTCTGAATTCCCTGTTCTTGGTTGGAGGTGGACTGCACAGGACACCTCGCCCATTCATATATATCACCGAAAGTTGTGGAAGTCATCCTATAAAAACCACTTGTATCAGATCTGTAATGGCTTTATGGTTCCCATTTATTATTCCATTTTTGATAAGCCCATTTCAAAGATTTCCTACCAAGCCTCCTTTCATTTGCCAGCAGTGGCTAGTTGGTTTGGAGAAGAGCATTTTACCTATATCAGAGTTTACGACAGCCAAGCCAATCCACATGTTCTCCCTTTATATGTTCCAGATAAATTGCTAGCAAGAGAAATTGCATATCAGATTACGGCTGAGAGTACTACACAGACTCTCAAAAAGGAAAAGAAAAAAGGCTGGCCCACTTTTCCCTTAAGGTGTGGTGTCTTTACCCTGCATGATCTCAAACATGCGGAGAAGGATGCCACAAAGATTCAATCTTTAGCTCTGGATACAATCCCGAACAGGGCATTTGATCCAAAGCTAGTTTCCCATGCCGCATTAGAACATGCCAAATTAACAACGTTTAAACATCAAGAAGATATGTTCGATGATCTATTCACTTCAATTGAAACAATTGGTCAAGCTAAAGAACTCGCTAAGATGAACTACAATGATGAAGGGTTAACTGAGTTTAATAAACTTAGAGAGCAGAGGTTGCAAACTCTGCCTCTAGTTTTATTAGCGACAACCCCAGCGGCATCATCAAGCGAGCCTGGTCAGCAACAGACAAAGGAACCTCCTGTTATAACAAAAGATCATAATAAGGAGTAGGAGGAACAACAGAGGAAATAACAAGAGGAAAAGCAGAAGAAGGAACAGGAAGAACGGCTAAAGAAAGAGCATGAGGATAAACAGCGAAGGGAACAGGCAGAGCAGCAGAAGAAAAAACAGGAAAAAGTAAAGAAGGAGCCTCCAACTGAGAAAAGGCAACAGACCACCATTGACGCCAATGTAGATATTACTACAGACCCCAAATTTCTCTAGGAATGGCAGCAGTTTGATTCTATCATCAGTGGAGGAAAAGGCTCAAAAAGTACAGACACTCTTAAGACCAGCGATATGCAAGATGATACTTCATCTCAGGTTCTAAGTGGAACCAGAGGCCCACCTAAATCTAAAGACATTGAGATAATTCCGAAAGATCCCACCGATAAAATCATTCTACAAGTAGAAGATATTCCTCCATTGGATGTTTTCTACAGCCCGAGACATAGAGCGGTTGTAAAGCGATCAAGGAAAAGACGAAGGATTGATCAACCTTCTATCTTTCCAGAGCAAATGGTCACGGGTAATGTAGTATGGAAGGAGAAACTAGACCCCTCTGATGATCTAACTAAATTGTCACAGTATGCTAGAGCCTATTCGGCGGCAACAATTGACAAAGCATCGGAGGTAAGCCTCTTATTAAAGAACAAGGACCAAGAAATCTCCACATTACAGACAGAATTAGCGACACAACAGCAGAAGGCAACGCAAGCAGAAGAACAGTTGTTGGCACAACAACAAATGAATAATCAATTGGCCCAGCAATTGGAAGCGGAGAAGAAAAGGATCGACCAGAATGCAATCCAGAAACAGAATGAATTAACGGAGGCATTGGAAACGTTGAAAACAGCGAACGAGCAAATGGTGAAAACCAAGGATGAGCAAATCGCTCAAATGACATCGCAGCTAGAAAATATAAAAGGAGCTTTGCAGGTGACAGAGTTCAGAAAAGAAGCATCATTGATAAACAATGCGCTAATATCTCAAATTAAACTCTTATGTCAACGGATCGCTCAAGCGGAGCCACTATGCGAATTAACTACATCCATAAATGAGCAGGTAGAGAAAGCTAGGGATGATTTAAACCAAGCCAATGAGGCTATTACTGCACATCTTGAATGGCAATATTCGAATTCGGGAAAAACAGCTAATTTGCCCAGGATACTTGAAGTTCATAAAGATATACTTTTCACAGAATGGTACACTCAGGTGTTGAAAGCAGAGAGAGAAGCTTCAAGATGTAGATCAACTTCTAGCAATTTAGTTGATTTAGTTAACAACACTCTCTACTTAGCAAATATGATTTCCTAGTGTACACCAGGAAAGATTACAACAACAAATGCATTGGAGAAATCATGTTATCCCGAGTTAGAAGAAAGAGGAAGATTAATCGCCGGGATTAATAGTTTAAACATGGAAGCATATTGGCACTTCTCAGTTAAACCACATACACAAAGAGCCGCCCTGAAGTGTTTAACAGATGCCATCGAGTGTATGATTCCCGACATTCAAGATGCCACCTATGCTGCCCAGCTCGGTTCGCGCCTCATCAAACCTCCAGAAATTGAGCCAATGCTTGCCATTAATCAGCTCAGATTCAAAGGAAAGTAGCCGACTCAATGAGTTACCCTCCAGCTCGCCAGATCGCTAGCCAAAATAGGAACAAAAGTTATTGATATCAGTTTAGTAGCATTTCTGTTTAATAGATATTTAGATTAGTATTGTATTTATAGACCCTTTCATGTTTTTAGAAAGGGTCGTAGAATTTTGTAAGAGACTTAACAGACTGAAGTTTGCACTACTGTGCTTTAGCCCATATTCTTTTATGAAAATCGACCAGTTGTTCTGATTTTAATGAGGAAGTTTCTTTATACAATTGTGCACTATTGTCGTTGATTGAAGAATGTTTTTGTGTTAAAGGAAGAACTACACATAGCGATTGATATCTGGGAGTGTCACGCAGCTCATATGGTATTTCTATCTATGTCTGAAGTCATTCTGTTTATATGAATTGTTATGTAATTATTCTTGCTATCATTGATTATATGCATGCGTTATAACAGCAGATCTTATTCATTCCACTATTGGGTGTTTGATGATCTGCCTTTACTTTTAATCATGTGTATGACGATGATATAGATGTTTAAAGTGTGGTAATCTCGCCTTAATCGCTCTGCTTAACTATTTGAGTACAACAATCTTAAATAATTTAATATCTATGTTGTGAAGATACAATCATCTATATGCTTGTCTTTTAGACATGGAACATCAAGCGCTACACTTTAGAGCTCAATAGATTCCCGAAATATACTGAAGAGTCTGATAGTGGAGAGCTTTCATCCACATCATCCATTTCATCTCCCCATCTGCAAAGTCAACCACCCACTCCTCCATTACATATTGTTGTCCACCAGGGAACAGAAGCCTCAACATCTCAATCTGCTGACTCCTCAATATTATCTACTTCCCATACATCTGGAATCCCAATAGTAGTATCAACCACCGGTACTATTACAATGGTAGATCCATGGACCAGACCTGGTGCGGTCAATATGCCTGCACCATTGCATCCTTTACCAAATGCTCCGGAAAAATGGCTCCCCAAATTTAATCCAGATGATGGAACCCAGGCCAAAGAACACAATAATAATTTCATGTTGTCGGTCAACTTGAAAGGGGTAACACAAGAAGATGTTGTTTTTAGACTTTTCCCTTCTACTTTGCAAGGATTGGCAGGATCCTGGTATTTCTCTTTACCCTCTGGCTCCATTACCTGTTGGGATACCTGCCAAGAGCAGTTTCTTACTAAGTACGGAGATGATAGGTCTTTGGCAACATTAATAAATGATCTCTCCAACCTAAGAATAGAGCATAGGGAACCAATTAAGGAATTTAATGCTCGCTTCAATAAACTCCTGAACAAAATCCCTACAGCGTCCAAACCAAGTGAACAAATCCGAAGCGAATGGTATATCACTGCCCTGCCTGCCAATATAGCCATTTTTGTAGATAGGGCTGGGAAACCTACCTTAGCAGAGAATATGAAAGAAGCACTTGATGTGGAAAAACGTATCAATTCCTTAGAAAAGAAAGCTGCCTTGGAAGACAGAAAAGCTAAAAAAGTCTCTTTTAAAGAAGACTCCAAGAAGAAAAGCCCAAAAGACCCATATGACATGGAAGGATTGCAAAAGGTCCTGAAAACTTTGTCTAACAAAATTATTGACATAAAGAAACAGGTGGCCGAAACTTCAAACAAAAGACCATTTAGGACTTTTAAGAAAACTGAAACAAAGCCACCCAATGTCATATCTAATGCAGATTCAGACCAAGAGGAGGAAGAGGAAGAGACAACCCCACCAACTGACGATGAATAAGAAGTAGCCGAATGCCATGGAATGTGGGATTTTATACTCCCCAATTCTGATACCGATAATGAAGAAGAAGCCTTCCCAGTCACCACCAGAAGTAAAAATACTTCTGAACCTGCCCAGGCAACTTCAAAGAAAAGGAGTGCAGGTGCTGCTACAACAAAGGAAAAAGTACCTCCAAAGAAATCACCTACAGTAGTTCCCCAAAACCAGCCTTCAACTTCTGATTCTCCTTCAACATCTAAAACGTTAGCGGTATCCGATTCAATGGAATACAACATTGTTGACGACATGAAGAAAACTAAGGCAAACATAACTATGTTTGAGCTTAGCAAGCTAAAGCATCAGCAAAAACTACTTCTTAAAGAATTGAATGTTGTTCCCTCTACTCCGCTTCCTAGTTCAAAAGCTGCTAATGATTCAGGCCAATCCCCTCCAGGTATGGTTGAAGCTACCGATTCAGTTCTAATCGGAGACAGGTCAAGTTCTCATACTCCACCTTTCCTTCTGACTTATGAAATCTATAACTGAAACCTGCACAACTGTTTAATTGACTCAGGGGAATCATCTAACATAATGCCACCTTCAGTTTGTTCCAAATTGAACATAGAGCCCCAGAAGTCTGCTATCCATATTGTACAATTAGACAGGACCAAAGTGCAGGTTGTCGGAGAGATTAATTCCGTAACTATCAGGTTGTCTGCTGATCCCAGAATAGTACAGAGGATTGACATTCTAATAGCCGATATACCTAAGTTTTACGGTTTAATTTTGAGTAGAGACTGGTCCGAAAAATTGCATGGGTATATTTCTACTGATTGGTCACACATGTGGCTTCCTTATAAAGGTAAGCCAAATCAAATAAAGATTGACCGAGAAAAACATATGATCCATACAGTTACCGATTTTGAACAAGAAAATCACCCTGTAGCATTCAACAACAATATTTTGGGAAATTATTCATCAGACTCGTTCTTTGGCAACTTTGTTGCCCAACCCTCCCCTTTCTCAGTTAATCATTTTACATCTCAGATTGAAAATTTTTCGCAAACAGATAAGTCTAGATGTTTCAATGATGATGAGAAAACTGTAAATATCAATGTTAATACTCCTTTATTTTGGTCTTTGTATTTTGATGGCTCCAAGTCTATTGAAGGCTCGGGAGAAGGATGCATCTTGGTTAGTCCACATGGGGAAAAGACAATGCTGTCTTGCAGATTAGAATTTGAGTGCACTAACAACACAGCCGAATATGAAGCCCTAGTTCAGGGTTTATATAAAGCGATCGGCCTTAAAGTGCAATATCTAAAAGTATTCGGCGATTCTGAAATTATTGTTAAACAGGTTAGAAATTCAATTCATTTCCTTTCCAATCATCTTAAGCATTACCAATCGCTAGTGCAAGACCTTACATCACATTTTTTAGCATTTAATATTTCCTCCATTCCTCGGTCCCAGAATTCGGCTGCCGACCTACTAGCGAATGTAGCCTCCAGGCTCCTACCTTCTGAAGACTACGTCCTTGATAGATTTTCCGTAGAGTTGATTTTTAGGCCTTCAATTCCTGATAATGTCACTAATTGGAGAGTATTTAATCATGATGATGATATTTTACAATTCTTAACTTCTGAGAAGTCTTATGACAACCAAATTATTGAAGAGGATGAGCATGACTCCCAAATAAAGGAAACACTTCAAGAAAATGCAATTCCTAAGCCTGTGGTAAAACTAGAAAATCTTTATGATATAAAAGAAAGGTTTAAACCTATAACTAATATAAAGATCTAAAGCTCTACCCTAAGGTTTGAATTGGTAAATTTGGGTATTGAGCAAGCTCCTCAGAATGTGAATTTAGGGTTAGGACTTTCTGTAGAAGAGAAAGAAGCATTTGTTAAACTGTTAAGGAAGAATAAACACGTTTTTGCTTGGAAATATGATGACTTAAAGACTTATGACACATCTATTATCCAGCATTCTATTCCAATGCTTCCAGATCAAAAACCGATTCAGCAGAAGTTAAGAAAAATACACCCAAATTTGGAAAGCCAGATTAAGTCGGAGCTTAACAAACTCCTTAAAGCCAAGATTATCTTTCCAGTCCGACATTCTAACTGGGTTTCTAATATGGTGCATGTTAGGAAGAAGAATGACGACATTCGAATTTGTATTGATTTCAGGAATTTGAACAGAGCAAGCTTGAAAGACAATTTCCCATTGCCTACTATGGAACAAATACTTCAATCAGTGGCAGGTTCTGAATTGATGTCCTTTCTAGATGGTTTTTCAGGATACAACCAAGTTTTGGTTCATCCTGATGACCAGCTTAAAACTACATTTAGAACAAAATGGGGAACATATGCATATCAAAAGATGCCTTTTAGACTTATAAATGCAGGAGCGACTTTCCAAAGAGCTACGGACACAGCTTTTAGGGGATTGATTAATCGAACAGTGGTCGTCTACCTAGACGATATAACTGTATTTTCTAAAGAGAGGTCTAATCATTTACATGACTTAAACTAGATCTTTCAATGATGTAAAAGGTATGGAATTTCTCTTAACCCAAAAAGTCATTCTTTGCTCTTGATCAAGGGAAACTCTTGGGTTTTATTGTGTCTCGAGATGGCATTTATATCAATCTTGATCGGATCAAAGAAATTTCTGAGATCCCATTCCCTCACAATAAGAAATCGATGCAGTCATTTCTTGGCCAGATTAATTTTGTTAAAAGATTTGTACCAGATTTTTCTCATATTATTTTTCCCCTCCAGG
>APFE030673151.1:0-14478 GCA_000404065.3 Pinus taeda | reverse complement strand
CAGTTGTCTCATACTTGTTAAAATCTATGTTTTGTCAACAGTAGTGTAGTATGGAGATTTTTGGAAGGTTTATAGTATAAAATATGTAAAGAGTATGTATGTGAATAACACAGGTAGCAATAGGGTCTCTCTGCTTGTTAATTTGTTGAACAATTATGAGAGCATGCTCTCCATGACTATAAGGGACCTGGATCGTTTCCAACTTTATTAATGAAAATGCTACCTGTTCTATTGAAAGAAAAAAATTGAAGGGGACATACACAGCAGGTGCAAAGGCAACTTTAGGAGGCCGCAACAAAAGAATATTAATTCAACTCCAAAAAATTGATGGGGTTGTACACAATGGCTGCAAATGCAACTTCAGAAGGTTGTATGACCTAGCAAAAGAGAGGGACGATTTTAGAAATTATGGGGACAAATCTGGGTAGCAGCTAGAAGTTTTGGCAAGGTTGTACAGGTCATACAGCAACAAAGAAAATGGTTCCAAACCTACCACTTGGGTTTGCAAAAAACAAAATGCCCTCTCTTTCTTTCACAAAAGCACATCAAAAAGTCATGTCCCTATAAGTGAGGAAGCTCTTTGGCTTACATAAATCCTTTCAGAGTTTGGATTTAACATGTCCAACCACACACTGGTGCCATAGTAAGAGAGCCATTCAGCTTGCCAAACAATGCACCACATTTGTGAGCTCCAAATGTAGTGCATCCTTGAAGTATGTTCTCTTTCTTCCACAAAAGCAATGTATTGAGCAGTGGTCCCTACAAATCATGAACTTTGGCTTACAAAAATCCTTTCAATTTTTTATTTAAGCAACAACATACAACCGTGCTTTAGTGCAACTCTCAGAATGGCATAAAGCTTAACAAAGAACAAATTCAACATCAACACAACAAGCACATTGAATTTTGGAAACTTCTTCAACAATGTATCCTTGAAGTGCTCTATTGTCATATAGATGATCAAGTTGCTAACATTTTCGCAAATCCCTTCCTAAAATCCAAGCTCCTAAACCACAGTCTATGTTCGAAGTTCACAAAGTTGTCGTTCATGCGACGTAAGCCCTAATGCCTCCTTCCTTTATCACTATTGTAAATCCTTCAATCATATCCTAAGTTGTTCAAATGAGGGGGATGTTAGGATATTTTGGCACTAAGAGATAGGTTAAGTCAAACTTGGTCCATGACCTCTATAAAATTCTATGGCTTAACACTCAATTGGTTCATGACCTCTACGAAAAGACATGGAGGGTCATTTCTTGATGATTTCTTCTAAAAAGGATCATGTGAATTTTTTTGAATTATTTAATCGCCCATTGTGCACTATTTCCTTATTTAAGGGATTTAACCATGTCAATCTTGGTGTTTTAATCTTTGATTTGTGTGTGTTTGTCTTGTGTTTGTCTTAAGGTGTTCAACCTTTGTTGACATACCCTATTTCTAAACACAAAATGAATGTAAATAGAAGTGAAGTTCAACCATAGGTGTGGTGGACAAGTAGGACTCTTAAAGTGCATGACAAGCTCAAAGGGGCTGAGTCTTCAACAATCATATATTGTACTACCGAGCCATAAAAAGAAAGAAAAAGTAGTTACTAGAGGAAAAATCAGATTTTGCATCATACTAAATTGTAAGAGGGGTGAAGTTTTCAGCCATTGCTGACTCCAATCCGGTTAATGAGTCAATGGATGAAGAGACAGTAAATGACTTGTTATCAACCATGTTGGATATAAATTTTGCAACCAACTTTATCTTGTGTTGTGATAGCATTAAAAAGAGGTATACGGTGCATTGAAAAGACATCAAAATGGAAAATTATGAACATTACTCTATCATTGATCAGTTTCCTACTTATACCTTGTTCAAGATAAGTTGGTCATATTTTGCAACAAGCAGTTGTATATAATATGGTCATTGAGATGGGGTATTAGAATATAGTTAAAGGTCATATCTAGTGCTTTACACAGTTAACTCAGAAAGTATATTTTGGAATAAAGTCAACTTATTATGACTTTAAATTAACGTAGGCATCTCATTAGTTCCTAGTTATGGGAGTATGAAGAGTAACTCACACCATAGAAAAAATATTTGATTTCAAAAATTTGAAGCATGTCCTTAAATGGTTCTCTCTCTCATTTTAATTGTGTAAACATTATGCTACCATTGAATGCAATTACTAACAGAAACATATCATTGCAAACCAAGAGTAATCCAATTATCCAACTAAACAAATAGATTCCAATAATCCTCAACAATTATTTTCATGAACAACAACAATTATTTTCAATATTATGACTTAGGTCAAAGAGTTGTTAGAAAGCAGACAAACACCTGAGAAAATACATATTTAGGTTTGTCATTAGTTTTCTATAGGATATGCATTACCAATGACCATGCCCACTCTATAACAAACTTCAATGTTGCTTTACCAAGAACACGAGGGAAACGAAGCAAATAAAAGAATAAAATGCCTCTCAAAACACTTCGTTCCAGTTACATCAACCCTATGTATAAAGATAATACAAGGAGCTTTCTCCTTTGAAAGTTGAAAGGCATTGCAAAAAAGTTTGGCACCATCTCCAATGAACATCTAAATTGCCTAAAAGGGTGCAGTATTATATTTTATATCACAATCCCCACTGAAAGAGTATCACATTTGGTATGGCATCTATTTTATGTTATTTTTAAATAAGGGAAAAACTATTTCATACCCTTCACCACTAATAATAATAACACAAGTTCCCTTTCTAAACTTACTTTCTACAACAGTAAAATGTTTGAAGCAGTGTGTTGTCAAGTTGCCTACATCAATAATTTTCCAGGAGAAGATGCAAATATGCCTCTAATAAGGTTAATCCCAAAGTATTCAGATAATTGTTTTGTCAATGTGCAACATGCAAATTGAAACAATGATCAAATAAGAGTAATCCTGAATTACTCAGATGGTTGTGTTGTGAATCTCTTTATTTGCATTATACTTTGGTACAGCTCAAGAGGTCTAAGGATAGTGGTTTTTATATTCACTTTAATGTTACTCTCCTTCATAGGGTCCGTTGAGAATATGTGGCTATTATTCACTTGTGGCCACGTGCTAGCCCACTATGTGGGTAATTGACGTCCATAATGGACTGAACAGTGGGTTGTTAAACCCACCATTTTACTTTATTGTATTTTATTCTATTTTGGGTAAAGGCCAACCTAGTCTACTTCAAGTGGTATATATGCACTAACTTCCTCATTTATAAAATAATCTCATTTCAAGTGCTTCCATATATTCTTTGCCTCAAGGACCCCACAAAGAATTCAGTCCTCTTGCTATGTTTTTTGCTCTTGGTTATGGCTGATCTATCATGGAGAATGTATGACATGTGAACATCTTCTTGCTTACCATTTAAGTATAATTATAAAACTGCGCCTTTCTTCTACAATTCTAATGGGTAGTTAAAATGTTGATGAACCACGTAGTTGAAAAGTTTTCCTAGAGAAATAGAAAGTATAGCGGTTGGAAACGCATATAGCCTAGTGGACATATACTTGTTTATATGGACATTGATAAATAATTGTATCAGGCTAGCCATAAAATAGTACAAGTTTTTCATGAAGGGGAAGTGTTAGAATAAATAATTAAAGACTTGACTCTATCTAATGTCAACATGAAATCACACCCTCTAGTTAGTTGGGTTCGTTGACATATGTATGGCAGCTATATAAGATTAACTGATGAAAAGACTAACAACTCATCTGTTAATTAAGACTAGTAGGTCAAACAATTAGATATGACTGTTAGATATGCTGATGACTTGCTCCTATAAATAGAGTATGAATATATGTTATGTTTAAACTTTATGCCATGGATTTCAACATGAATATTATTTTGAGCACAGTAAACAATGGAAGAAAAATAAATACAAACCTGGAATGAGAAGCTTATAAGCAACCCCCATGCAATGAGTCGTTCTGAGGCCACTGCTTAGCTAATCAATGAGGTTGATTTGATATGCCGTGCTTCATGTTGAAGCTACACAATTAATCCATTAACCTATCTTCTACCTTCAAAAGCGTTCAACCTACATTACATAAATCAATAATCATTTATCTCGTAAAATATAAAGCAGAAATTCAAGAAGTACGAGAATCTGAAGTCCTATCAAAATTCTTATGAGAAACTCTAATCAAAAACCTAAAATCTATGAGAAATTTTAAAATAAATTTAATACAAAAACCTAAAATCTTATGAGAAAGTCCATAAGAAACAAAAAAATTTCGAAAATTCTTAAATGACAGCCAATGATCTTGCGAGAACTCTTGAAGAGAGACCTAAAAATGCTTGCAAATAGAGACCAAAGAAAACTACTATTCAGTGATCAGAAATCTTATGAGTTATTTCAAATGAACACCAAAAATCTTATGACATTGATTTGATATGACATGACTCCTTTAGGTTGTACACAATACAGTATAATTCATCTTCCATGGTCCACATTTTTGCAACACTTTTGCAGCTATAGTGCATAAATTAATAATTGCCATGTTTGTCTCTCACAAAATGCATAACATATGGAAATCCAAGGTGATATCAAAATCATCAAACGAAGATCTCATTTCTTATGAGAAATTTTAACTGCATATGAAAAACAAAAAGCTAAAACTACAAAAGATTTTATATGAAAACATAGAATATCATATGAATATGTTACAGAAGGAAACCTAGATATTATGAAAAATATTAACCAACTACCACAAATTTTCAGATAACTTTTGAAGAGGGACCGATAAACTTTTATGTCTCGTGTTAAATAGAGACCAAATAAATTTTATGGGAAATACAAAACACAACCTTAAATACTTACTAAATACTTAAATTTGCAAGTTAAGTGAAAACTGCTTTTACAGTCTAGGTGAAAGACCTAGAAAGAAATGCATTATTGAATTAATATGCTCCTATAACGATGTTTGCCTCTGACATAAATTTATAGTCGTGATTACTGTCAATTTGATGGCCATCATGTAAGATCCAAATACAAAAGGAAATCCTAAACCATATCTATTTTAAGCCGTTGGAAAAATTTTATGGTTTTAATCCTAGGTTAAGAAGAGGATATTCCCTGCACCTTGATTTTCTCGGCTATAAGCACCTGTGCAACGATACAATGCTACTGAAGATAGTCCTGATGTTCTGCCATGATAATATGTTTGAAAGGCGCTTCCCATTTTGAGTTGGTTTGTAGAGGCTTCATTGATCATGAAACACCCAAGTAACTGCAATCCTACGCAAAAGCCAGAAATCACAAAATCACGACAGCCAACAGGAGGAATAATTGCATGCATGGTTAAGTAAGTTAAAAGGACGATTTGATAGCAAAAGATAAGACAAATTTTGTAAGAAAGAGTACTCACCCCTGCCTCTGTCTTTACCTTGGGGTTCTACTACAATGCCCTGCCTCTCTCACAAAAATATTATTATCATGAAAGATCCTCCACATTCTCCGCCTTGCTTCACCTGCATTGTATTGTAATCAGTGTCAGTGTTGTATTACAATCAGTGCATAAACGAATAGCAAATATTAAAAATGAGTCTACATTTATAAACAGACATGATATGATAATGTACAGCAAATGTAACATACATACCTCTTTTTCATTTTTGTACTGTCTTTATTCGAATTGACCTTGCTTCTGTGAATTATACACCCGGATATGACACTCAATCTTTGGTATCCGTGTTACTAATCAAAGGACTTCGCCTACAGGTTTTATCCGTCTCCTCGTGTCCAAAACAAATATACTTCGGTTTGGAAGCCTTACGAATTCTCATTCCGCCTGACTATATGATTTATAAAGGGCTTCCACAGTTATCGGCCTACGCTTCGCTCAGTAGCTAAGACAGAGGTTAGCTCTGTGCCCTGATCCGAAAACATGGTTCCAAACGGTTAACACTCCCCACAGGGAGGAGATGATAACATTTCTCTTGGAAAACCCTACTGATCGCAGACCAAGCAGAGCTAGAAAAATGATGGACCAAGCAGAGCCAGAAAAGGGTGGAGCCACCTCAAGGTTAACCTACCGAATGTCTAGCAGCTATAAAGAATCTATCTATCGTCGTTTCTCTCGTTTGCCTTTTGTTTAACTCCTTGATGAAGGAGGAACAAAAGCAAGGTCCGTTCATTTTCACTCGCTATATCAACCCTAAGCTTACAGGTTGTTAAGGCTTTCCTTAATATTATTACCACCAAAATCCAACAAAGAATAAACCATAACATGATCAGATATGAGAAAAATACAAGGATAAACAAAAAAAACAAACAAACAGGAACAACAATTATCAAAGAAACCATAAAATCTCATAGCCATTCTCACAAAAAATACAACTCAACAAATTAACAGTGAGAGGAAAAAAACAAGAAGGCCAGCAAAAAGCTTTAAAAAAAATTAAGCAAAGGAAAAAACAAAACCAAACAGAGCAAAAACAAAACAACTGGTCAAGGTATTTAAAGCAGTCCGATGTTAGTCACTCATCTCCATCGAATTCTTAGGTGTTGATAGAAGCGTCCCGGGCGGTTTATCGCGTTCGTTCCGCGACTGTCTTCGCTACGGATGGATAAATCACTCGATATCAAAAGACAGAAGCACGATCACGATCACTAAAGATGCTTTAACGCTCAACCAAGCTTTCTTTAGAAGGAAGGAGACAGATAGAATGTATGCACTAACCGTACTAAATCGCACGTGGCAGATGTCGAACACAACTACAGCGCACCTGCCCAGACATCTATCTTTTGCACTCCCACAGACCTTCGCTTCGCTTTCTATAGGCAGGCAGGAGGCGAGGAAAGAGAGATTTCTTAGGGGCTTCATCCACCTATGACCGGAGGCCAGGCTTCTACCGAATGCTACACCTATGACCGGAGGCCAGGCTTCTACCGAATGCTAGGACAGGCTCTTAAAGTCCAATTAAAATACCTATATATCAATAAATACTTGACAATAGCTACAGAAGCTTCAAAAATAATTCAAATCACCTCTGAGAGTCCCGATAGCCTAGATAGCCATGGATACCTTGAGAACTCCATCTAAATACTTGACAATTGCTACAGAAGCTTCAAAAATAATTCGAATCAACTTAGATCAGCGAGTCCAGAAAGCCTCCATGACCATGGATACCGTGAAATCTCCATCCAAATACTTCATAATAGCTACAGAAAGCCTCCATAACCATGAATACCTTGAAATCCACTTGAAAATAGCTGCAGAAGCTTAAAAATAATTCGAATCAACTTTGCTCTGCGAGTCCAGAAAGCCTCCATGATACCTTAAAAGCTCTTACGTCATCCGCCTTGCACTTCGTGATGGCAGGGATTTTTTTCTTTGATATATTGAATAAAATATGACTCGGTCCTCTTCCGCTGAAATGCATGTCACTTCAGTACTCGAGCGGCGGCGGATTGAACCTCTGGCGGTATGTGACAAGACATTCTCGTTCTCGTGTTGCGTTCTTGCAGCGCGTCTGAATCATAAAAGCTCATCAGCTGACAGCTCCATGGACAGCACAGCACACAAATAATGCGAAACCCTCCATAATCCCTCCATATTTTATGATTCTTTTTTAATTTACGAAGTTCTTTAAATTTGAATTTCATTTTTTTGCGTTTTGCTTTCAAGACTGCCACCAACGGACGCCTGCCTTTCTGCTTTTCTGCTTTTTCCTGACCCACACTTGTAACTGAAATCCACCAAAGTTTTGTTTTGAATCTAGTTGGCTACTGAAAATTTTGCCTATTTAAAATTCAAGAAATTGCTTATATATTTGATTTGTAATTATTAAAAATTACGCTGATTGGTAATTATTAAAAATTAAGCTCCGAATCATTCATATTGCAGTTGATGACATTGGAAATAGAAAAAGAAAAAAAGAGTAATGTTTACCCCTAAAATAATTTAGAGGTAGTTTGTTTTTTTATTTGCCTAATGTATTTTGTGAAGTTTTATAATAAATATTTTCGATATTTAAATAATTCTTTCTCGATAAATAAATTATCGAGAAAACTAACTATCTACAAAATTTTCCTTATTATCTTTAAAAACCTCATGCAATAAAATATAATGCGATCATTGTAAACTAGCTTGGATATTTTTTTCCTCGGAACCATTACCAAAAATTTAACAAAGTGCCAATAAAGATTATGCCTTGTTCTTCACGCAAATTTGATGTGTTAGAATTCTTTGATGGGTTAGAATGCAGTGGATATGTGTTTTTTTATGAGTTAGAAGGTAGATATATGATTTTTAAAAGTTATAATCACTTATCATATATATATATTATTATATATATATTAATAAAAATATTTTTTACATTTATTAAATTCTAGATATAAAGATATATTAAATATTATTTTTATTTATACATAATGTTTTGCATAATTTTAATTAAATTAAAAAATGTATTCATATAAATTTAATTATCTATATAATTTTTTATTATTTATATTTTACAAAACCATGTAAATTACTTATGTGATAAATTTATAATAAATATATGCAACTAACTATTTAAAAAAAATATCTAATATATATGGATGTAACTAACTATTTAACAAAAAAATGTCTATTTTATATATATATATATGATTAGTATATATATGATGATATGTCACACCATATTGTCCATTTTAATAGTTGTTTAAAGGACTTGGCACTTACATAAAACTTAACTAACAAAAAAGTGTATAGGTTTTGTTTACTATTGTTATTATTTAAAGAAATCTATGGCATTTATATAAGAAGAACCAAAAAAAGGATTTTTAGTCTGGTGGGACATTAAAATATCATACAGTCCTTCATATAGTTTTCACTCAAACTTACAATATGTTATAATAATGAAATGTCATAATGTCATTCATTTTTACACATAATTAAAATAATAATGTTTATATTTAAGTTGTACATAATGACAAAATTTATATAAAATATTGGGAGAGAACCACAATTGTATACAAAATATTGTCATAGTTTGTAGAGGTGATGGTGTTTATGTATAATTAAATATTAGAAAACATTTTTATAAAATAGTGTCATTGTTTATACTTATTATTCTCACTATAATCAAATGTATGGTATTTGTAGAGTATTTATTAATACTTACTATTATCATAATGGAAAAATTAGATTGAAGAGATATATGTCACATTATGCTATTCTTATTGTTTGTTTGAGGATTAAGGTAATAAGGTTGATGTCTATCTTGTATAAAAAAAATCACATAAGATACTAGTACAGTCTTTAATATTATAATAATGGGAAATTTAGATAGAAGATATATTCATCATATTATATTATTCATACACAATGCTTATTTGAGGATTAAGGTAATAATGTCTTTGACACCCTCTCCTAACCCCAGGGCCAACCAGAGTTAGAAGGAGTTAGTTACTACTCAAATCCAACTCCTAAGGTACAATTATGGGAACAAGACCTAAATATTTGACATTTTCCAACTTCATTAGAATTTCTAATAGATAACATCGTTGTGTCCATCTCATCAAGACAATTCCAACGATATAAGGTTTGCCTCAATCTGACTCACAGATTGAAAGATACGACCCCTCAAAGATAGGCCCTTTGACACCTTGCCACATCATCATGGCCTCCACGTGGCAAAGATCTAGTGGCCCAGGTGGCAGCTGACTGGCAGCGTCGCTACTAGGATAGGGCCACGTGCTGGTGAGTTAGTTGGACTAGTCAAAGATCGGCCTCATTTCAATCGACACGCAATCTAATTTTGATTTCTAGGCCCAACCCCTGACCTTCCACTTAGGTCAGGGTTGGCCCTCCACCTCGGTGTGATAACGTTGGGTCGGGGTCAGCTTCAACCCCCAACCCACCCGACCTCCTGACCTGTGGTGCAGAATGTTAGGTCAGCCAATCGAAGGTTGAGGCAACGCCCACTAGAGGCGTGGCCCGATTGGCCGACCTCCAACCTATGCGTCCCAAAATTCCAACTTAATTAATTTTTTTAGTGTTTTAACAGTGTTCTAGAGATTGATACTTTTCACGACTTTTTGGGTTTCTTAAGCTTTTCAAGCATTGGTTCCAACACTTGCTTGGCAATGAATTTCAAGGATATTGAACATAACTTGGCCATTAATTTCTCAATGGAATGATGCCAAAAACAAAGCATCTTTAAGGGCAATTATTTCTCAAAACATAGAGAGTTGCAACAACTCATAGCAAGACAGAGCCTTCTCTTCCTCGGGCTCAATCAGTCATCTCAGTTGAGTATCAATGAACCAAGTTTACAACCCATAAACATATATAAATCGATATTCACATAACACATATAATTATAAGGGATGGAAACGATCTGGCAGCCTCCTTCCCTTCAATCCTGCAAGACAGCTAAGCACACTAACACCATGTTAACTTGTCATAACTTGTTAATTTGTGTTGTGTTCTTGCCAATCCTACAGTGAGTCTGAACCATAAGTATTGATGTTGAGCGAGCTGACAGCTCCATCAACAGTACATAAACATAGCGAGACCCTCCATAACCCTTCCATATTTTATGACTTGTTTTTAATTTGTGAATTGCTTTAAATTTCAATTTCGGTTATTTTGCTTTTTACTTTCAAGACTACCATGTGCGGGAGCCTATTGACTATTTGCTTTTCTACTTTTTCTTGCAATGAACATGAGCGTGACACTTGTAACTAATATCCAACTTACCAAAGTTTAGTTTTGAATCTAGTGGGATTTAAAAAAATAATAATAATAATAATTGACTATTTAAAATTCAAGAAATTGCATATATATATGATTTCTAATTTAATTTAATTAGGAATCAAACTCAGAATCATTCATATTCAAAACAATAATGAGCCCTTCTCACTTTGTAGTGGACAACATTGGAAATAAGTACTAATAATTGTAACAACCCTTGTGAAGATTCCACGCAATAAAAGTTAAAACAATAACCATGGTTGATGGGACACTTATTCAAAGTTGAATGTTCAACAAGACATCCTAGGGGGTGTTCATTTGGTTGTTTATGGCTAAGGAAATTGGCAAAGGCAATTGCCAAGGCTTTGGAAAGGCAAAATTGCCTTTTGGGCACAATTATTTATGAAAATAATGGAAATTAGGAGAAAAAATAGGTGAAAGGTCATAGGTTGCATGTGAGGAGGAAAATGAAGGAAATAATGGAAAATGAAGAAAATAGAAGCCTCATTTATAAAAAGGCTTCTGAAGATCAGTTGGTAACCTTTTGTAAGTTGAGTTTTTGAGCTCTCTCTCTCTCTCTCTCTCTCTCTCTCTCTCTTGGACACTTAGAGTTTCTTGGAGAACTTTGGCATTGGAAAAAGAAAGGCAAAGAAGGCAAGAGGAAGCAAAGATCAAGCAAGGAAAGGCAGGATCAAGCAATTGTAGCAAGCTTCATTGCAATTGATCCTCAAAAGCCTTTTTATTAATGAGGCCTCTATTTTCTTCATTTTCCATTATTTTCCTTTGTTTTCCTCCTCACATGCAACATATGACCTTTCTCCTCCCTTTTTTCCTAATTTCCATTATTTTCATAAATAAACGTGCCAAAATGCCACTTTTCATTTCCAAAGCCTTTGCTAATATCCTTAGCCATTAATCAATCACCAGTGATCCCCATCACTGTGCTTTTGCCCAAAATTAAACTTGGAATATGTGTCCCATGATCTTGGTATATATTTTGCCTTTATTAACTTTTACATGGATTTTTGACCAAGGTTGTAACAAAACCCTCCCCCTTGGGGAAAAACGTCCTCGGTGTTCAACAACACCTACAACCGACAAGGTTGTTGTAAGAAAAACATATTGTCCATAGAGCTTTATAATTTAGCTTGTTGCAGTATTTACAATGATCATCCTATTGAGAAACAAACCTACATGACAACATAACAAGTATAACATCATAATGACATGACACCCATACCAATTATTGAAGCTTTATAACATATCTCATGGTGGTATTTACATCCATATACATATGTACATATACCAAATATCACCAAAACGTGTACCAAAAACCTATTCCAAAACATCCACTCAACCAGTGAATAAGGAAGGATACATAGCTCACATCTGATCCGCCATCTCTCATTTAGTTTCGTCGGGCCCAAAGTACGTCCATTGCACTCTAACTTACTTGATTGCTCGGTTCCAGAGCATGAGCATATTTATCTACAAAATGAACTGTGGTTTCGGCTGAAATTCTCCTTATGGCTCCACCTGGAATACAGACCAATCAATCACATGATCAACATCTTTAACATACTTCTTTAGCGATGACACATGGAAAACATCATGGACTTTCACTGTCGGACGCAATGCAAATCGATAGGCTATGTGCCCAATCCTCTCAATAATCCTAAAAGGTCCACAAAACCAGGGTGTTAGCTTAGCACATGATCCAATCTGCAAGGATCTCCTCTTCAGTTTGATGCGCAAGTACACCTGTTCCCCAACTAAGAACTCCTTGAATAACCTATTCTAATTTGCATATCTCTTCTGCCTATCCTGTGTTGCTTTCAAATTCTTCTTGATTACTTGCATTTCCCACTTTATATCTGCCAACATGTCTGGTTCAATCAACACCATGTTAACCGGATCACTCCAACTGATGAGAGTATTACAACTCCGGCCATACAATGCCTCAAACGGACTCATCCTTAGTGGTTCTCGGTACCCGTTGTTGAAAGCAAACTATACCAGTGGAAGGTACTCTTCCCACTTCCATTGTTGATGTGTCACATACATCCTCAACATGTCCACCAATATGTTGTTGACCCTCTCTGTTTGTCCATTTGTCTGTGGATGATATGTTGTACTGAAGGCCAACTTTGCGCCCAAACCTGCAAATAACTCCTTCCAAAACTTGGAAGTGAACTTCACATCCCTGTTAGATACAATGTTCTTCAGAACTCCATGCAATCTGACCGTGTTCCTGATGAATACTTATGCTACATCACTTGATGAGAATGTAGACTTCACTTGAATGAAGTACACCACCTTTGTCAACCTGTCCACCACTACCATGATGGAATCATATTGTCTCACTATCCTTGACAAACATATGATAAAGTCCATGGAAAATGACCTACCATTTTGACTCTGGAATTAGAATCAGTTGTAGTAATCCACCTAGATGCTTACACTCTGCCTTCACCTGTTGACAATCCAAGCACCTAGCCACAAAATCTGTTACATATCTTTCAAATTCAGCCAATAATATAATTTCTTCACTATTGTCAACATCTTCTAACAACCGGGGTGACCTGAATATGGTCTCACATGAAACTCCCTCAAGATCACCTTCTTGAGCTCACTGCTATCTGACACATATATCCTATCCCTAAATCTAACCAATCCATCTACAGTGAGACGATAGTCCACATCCTAAGCACTTGCAATTGTACATGTACTTGTACATGTACCTATACCACTTGTACTTATACCTACACAATATGTACCTACACTTGTACCACTACTTGTACTCTGTTGTAATCTTTGCACAATCTCCATATACTTGTCATCCTGCCAACCTACCCGTAAGATCCTATCCTGTAAATCTATCCCATAGGAACTCATAGTTGTTATGTGATTTACCTGTATTCATCTGCTAAGAGCATCTGCCACCCTGTTCTATTTACCTTTGATATACCTGATCTCAAATTCGAACTCATTGATTGTGGCCAACCACTGAGCGTGCCTGCCATTCAGATTCAGTTGGTCATATAGGTACCATAAACCATTGTTATCACTCATCAATACAAACTTCCTTCCAAGAAGATAGTGCCTCCACATCTTCAATGCATGTACAATTGCTGCCAACTCAAGGTCAGGTGTCAGGTAGTTCTTCTTGTACTCATTCAACCTTTGTGACTCATAGCATATCACTTTCCCATCCTGTATAAGGAATCCACCAAGTCCTCCCTTGCAAGCATTTGTACATACTACAAACTCTTTGTTTGGATCTGCAATCTCTAACATTGGTGCATGTGTCAACAACTTCTCGAGTTGCTCAAAACTAGCCACACACTCCTCTGTCCATTCAAACTTCTTAACTTTCCTCTACAATGATGTGATAGGATAAGCAATCTGTGAGAATTTCTTGATGAACCTCCTGTAATAACCTGCTAACCCCATGAAAGATCTCAACTCATCTACATTCTTGGGAACTACCCACTCCATGATAGATCTTGCCTTTTCTGGGTCTATTATTATGTCATCCTTGGAAACCACAAGCCCCAAGTAGTGTACCTCAATCCAAAAGAAACTGTACTTGCTAAGTTTAGCACACAACTGATACTTGTTGGGTATACGACCAAAGTACCACATTGACTAGAAGTGGGGAAAATCATGGGTATATAAGGATGGACAAATATCTCCATTGGTATGAGGCCTTTTGGGGTAAAGCCCAAAAACAAATCCATGAGGGCTTAGGCCCAAAGTGGACAATAT
>APFE030673146.1:0-52228 GCA_000404065.3 Pinus taeda | reverse complement strand
ATATTCATAGTGAGACCATGGAGGTCGTGTTAGTTAAAAGTAACACCTCCCATCAGCCTGGAAAAGTATAAGGGGGTTGAAGGGAGTGTTACAGTTTTAACTAATTTCTGAAAATTATGATTGTTGAGTTTAGACTCTAGAGTTGGGCATGAAAACATAGGATGCATCAAAGCATGGACAGTTTTGTATTTTGTTTCATTAAGGCTTTTCTTAGACATCAAACCAATGGAATCCATATTTACTATAGAAATTATTTACTGTAATTATGGATATCATCCCATTGCTTTAAGATGCTTTACTTTTTTGATTGATTGATTTAAAAGAAATAATTTTGTTTACAGCACTGATTTTTGTTTTCTGCTGGTTGAGTTTGTGTGTACAGTTAGTGTGAGCGAGGTTGAAGCTTTGTATGAGCTTTTTAAAAAGATTAGCAGCTCCGTTATTGATGATGGTCTCATAAACAAGGTAATTCAAGAATAAATACCATGCTCTCATAAACAATCTAATGCTAGAAGAAATACTATGCTAAAATATACTTGTTTTTTCAAGAAAAAAATTTACTCGCAGTTTCTCCCATTTGTTTAATGCTTATGTCAATTATGACATTTGATATTAAGGTGCAGTCTTACTCGTTGAATTGTAGCTCTGCGTAAGTGTGTTTGTCTACTGTGATTAATGCTAGGATTAAACATGATGATAACTGCACCTATATCTGTTATCAATCTCTCTTCCTTTCTGTTTATATTTTTCAAATTTCTTTTGGTCTCTTGTTAGTGAATCTGTTATGTGGAAGGTGTTATTCCTAGTACCTACCATGCATTGTTATTGTGCATTGCTAAGATATACTAATATTAGCATTGTGGATCTAATGTTTCATGCATTTTTGATTTGTAAATGTTACCAAATTGACATAGAGAAGGCTACTGAATCGGCATTACAGTATTCTGATTTATTTTTTTGCTAATACTCTATGGTGTTTTGTAAAACTTTTAAATTTTACCTCAGGGTACCTATTGATACCAGCTTCTGCTCTTTTACATCAAACTCCGGTTACCAATTGAAAGAATACCTTCATCTAGCCCACAAAGAGGGTTGCCCTAAGAGCAATGGTTTAATTTCTTGTATTGGAAGACTAGGAGTTGTTTTCTTTTGAAAATATGCTTCTTTTAATCATGCAAAGTATATTACAAAAGATCCAGTAGTTGAAAGGCCACTGCTACAATATGAAATCTGTGTTAAAGCACAAAACACTCCTCTGCAACAGAACCTGAAATTTACACTGAAGTTTGAAACGCAACCTGAAACTAACATGCCTCTATGTACCATTCAGGGGAGTGATGGCTTCGGGAAGCAAAATAATATTCTTCTTGTTAAACATGGTTTTCATACAAGGAAGAAGCATGATACTAAGAGAAGACATGCATTGAAGGAGTTGCCAGTGTGACCAAAACCCAGCCAGCAAACACCAGAATGTTCCCAGGAAAACAAATTTAAAGGTCAGGTAGGGATAACATCATAACTCTCCTCCAATGCTTTAAACTTTTGATACTATGCATGAATAAGTGCCAGGATATAGCAAGAAAATACAAAATATATGATTTTAATAAGAATCACCTTCTTAAGCGACATGTGAACTGTTACAATAAAATTTAGCCCCTAGTGAAAAGCTTCACTAGCTGACCTAGACAACTTGCAACACGCAAGAGTGTTACCAGTGTCACCTCAGCAATTTCTCCCCTTTAGTGAAGGACACGATCCAACACAAAGGAGGATACATTGGTAAGGATTAGGGATTAAGTAATCGAATGATCTCAGGCTAAAGGTCCCTAATGATCCTACAGCAAAAATCCATCGGATAAAAGGTATGGCAAACTAGAGTTTCCCATGGATGAATGAGTAAGTTCAAGATATGGTTCAAATGACCTATGGGTCAATCTAGAGGCTTGGGTTAGCCTAGGGAGTTTCAAATAGGTTCTATGAATGAATCAAATCAAGAAAACCACAAGGCTCATATAGATCAGGGCTTTAGGCCAGCAAATTGTGTCAAAAAATAGTTTATAACAAACTTATCCTTTAAAATTGTAATAAAATTATATGATGATGAAGGCTAAATTTGAGAATAAACTAAGGACAAAATTACAACAAATTTTGATTGTTAATAAAGCATATAACAACAAATAAAGTTTGACGTTCGCCCTAGAAAATGACTGAAAAATGCCTGAAATATTTAAATTAGCTTCTCTAACACAACTTTAAGCAAGGCCCCACCCTAAGGCATATATCAACAAGTGATTAAATGCTAAAAACACATGATTTTGCTTCAATTTAACTGTATTTTACGCTGGGAAAATGGAGTCTGGGATACAAACTGTTCTCAATCTAGGGAAAATGGACTCTAGGATACAACCTATTCTCTATCTAGGGAAAATGGAGTCTAGGATACAAACTATTCTATGGTTCTTTGGAATGATTCTAAATCTAAACAAAACTAGGGCAAACAAACTAACTTACCCTAGTGTTTGCAGAGTAGTTTCTCAATTTTATGGATGATTAAGGGAAAGAAAAACTTATCACTATTCCTCATGAAGGGAAAATTAAGCAAATACCAAATAAACCAACATAGCATAAGAATGTTAATACCATGGAACTTAATAGCAAGATAAAGCAAATGAACTAACTTACTTCACCAGGCAACATCGAAGATCCATACTAAGCATCCATGAAAATAGATCACATCACATCACAAGAACCACCCAAGAAAGTCGCTACACTAGTACTATTACGCACTAATGAGAAATATCACTAATAAATATTTGTTATCTTTTAAGTGTGACAATGATCCAATGAGGAAGTCAACTCCCCTATTTATATGAGGCTAACCAAGTCAATTATCTTTCAAATTAAGCTAAAAGACCTAAAAGCAATTAAGTCCATGATACAAGGTGGATAGGTCATCAAGTCAACCCCCAGAGAAAGCCAAAATAATGAAACAACATGAAAATAGGCTTCAATTAACCCAAATGCATGAGTCTAAAAGCCTCTAAGGGTGATGCCATTTCCCAAAATGCAAGTCTTTTCATGAAACAATGCATGCCTAATCAAAGTGGTGCCACACCATCAAAGAAAACCCTCTCAAGGTCAACATCATCATCAAGTGCATCAAAGTGACATTATCTCACTAGAGCTAGAGTGTGTGAAATCCCCTCTGGAGGGATACCAAATCCTCATCATCACCAAGAAAAGTAACATCCATTAAGAAGGTACAATGCCAACTTGGGGGAGTCCTACCGTCTCTTGGGCACACCTGATATCCTGGCAATGTCCTAGCCTAGATCACCAATGTCCATGTCTTGAGACTGAGGGTCTCATTAATTGTGCCAAGTCATCTTCAAGGTCAACATCCTTCAAAAGGTGCCCAATGTTCTCTGTCAAAGTGCACCGTGCCATCATCAAAGTGGCCGGACATCATCTATGGAAAGCTGGAGAAGCATCATATCATCCCTCAAGGGATCTTGGTTGCACATGGAAGAATCATCTAACACATACTCAAGGAATTAAGCGAAATCAACATCATGGGTACAAGAACCATAAGAGCATCAAGGTGGATTGTATTTTGTTGAAATCAGGTAGCTCAGAAGGTATTTCCCCTTGGAAAAGCCCTTGGGGCTTTTTGGTTTGTTGTTTGGTGTTTTGGACCCAAAGGAGTGGGCCTGGAACCCAAGGAAAGACATTTAATAATCTAATTTAATTATGAGTTGGCTTAAGGGTCAAGTTGACTTAGGTTGGCCAACAAGGCCAAGAGACACAACCCTTGTGGTTTCACACCCCATGGAAAAGTATAAATATAAAGGCAAGGAGACAAAAGGAGCATTCTTCTTACGAGGATCAAGGCTAGAAGTGACCTAGCCGTAGAGAGCCAAAGGAGACTGCAACCAAGGTGGAAAGAAGTCTATTTTTGTGGTTAAAGGAGATTGAGTAGGAGAACTGAAAAACAGGGTTGCAAGCCACATGGCTAACAGGAGGGCCGAGGACTTAAAGAGTGGTTGCGACCAAGAAGAATCGTGCTACAGGCCTGTTAGGGCACTCTCTGGCCTGTAGTAAGCCTAGAAAACGCTGGTAGAAGGTTGTAGATTGATGTGCTAAGGGAGCAAGCCTATGTTAGGGCCGGTAAAGGAGACCACAAGGGACATGAAGGTTAAAGGAGTAGTCTGAGGGCTAAAAGGAAGGCATGTAGCAGCTGAAGGAACTAGTTGAGGGCTACAAGAAGCCTGGCGGAGCGTTGATGTGCGTAGAAGAGGAAGTTTGTCTCCTACAAGAAGGAATAAAGCCACGTTCAAGTAAGCTGATTGGTATTTTGGGCAGAAGAGGACCTAATGAAATTGGCCTCAACCCTAGGTATTTAGTCAAAAGGATTTAACATTATATTGTGGCACTTTTACAAGGATATAAAGGGCCATTATCCCTGGTTTATGTTTCTTAGCTAAGGCATAGACTAGACCTTGGGTGCGTGGGTTTCTAACATATTTAATGTCAAAGCCTTCAAACTACTTCGCCTAAGTATCATCTTCAAATGTCTTATTAGCTTATGATTGTGTGTAGGTTACCATACTCAGGTATGGGAGGATTATCACATCACTCTAGTAGGTTCTCCAACTCTAGGGAGGAACATTTCCTAGGCCAACACTTTCAAATGATAGGTATAAGTGATAGGTGCTATGGCTTGGGGTTTACTTCAATAAAGGTGCCATAGTCTTATACTAGAGTATGGAAACAATTATCCATGAGACTTAGTCCAAATCAACCTTCAAGACTGATGAATGATTGCAACCAAGAAAGGATGATGTTCTTGGTTCTCACAAATTGAAGATCTTCTACTGAAACATACCCTTTTAACTAGGGGGACCCTATATGTCTCTCCTCAACTAGGGATATGTCCCTTTGAAGCTAGGGATACTCAAGTTTGTCAGACCTTAAGCCCAAAATTGCAGCAACATAAAATAGAAAACTCACAACATACAACTCACAGTGACTGTTGCTACCTTCTTGTTTTATCATATATGGAAGTCAAATTATCCATGCGATATTCTCTCTTCAACCTATGCACATTAGTGAGACACAAGCTAATGTGCAAGTTTGCTTTGTTGACATGAGGACGACACAAAACAAAGTGTTCATGCCCTAAAGTTAAGAGAAGGTTTTAAGGAGATGCATATTGTTAACTTACCAGTCCTCTTGGAGTTCTCTTCCATGCATTTCGATTACGTGATGGTGAACTAGGATGAGACAACCATGCACAGGGCTAAGGGAGTATGCTTGAGTTCAACTGTACTAGAAGTGGAGAGAAGAAGCATGCGTTCAATCTAGTGGTCCTTTGAATCCAACCCATATCAAACTGCTGTGAAGTGGGAGAGAAAAAGGCATGTGCCTAGTTAATTGGATTATACTCAAATATCTTGCCAAGCATGCATGCGCTGTAGTTAACTCCAAGAAAAGTGCCAACTCATTCCTAAATTAGTGCATGTACCCTAGTCGTCTTTAGTTCATTCATGCATGTGCTCTAAATAACTCCTAGTCATGCTCAATCTTATGTATGTGCACTAATCCACATGCATGCACCCAAACCCAATGTGGCTCTGCATCCTTTTCCTCTTGGGTAAGCCAAGGAAAGGATAATCAATTTGCTGTTAGCTTTCATGGTTTGAATTGGGGACATTGCATATAAGCTGCATCATAGGAGAGATTTTTTTCTCCTAAGGTTACCCATATATGTGGATGGGTAAAATGACCAATGTTATTTAATACTATTGAGCTTGGGGGTTAGATGATTACACCATCTTAACCAACCGAAGGGTGTTGTAAATGATGTATTATGTATGAGGGTTATGTAATACGTGTTGATTTGGGGTAGCATCGGATGTGCTCTAGGCCTCAAATTTTGCAGGGAGGCTTGGGCACATGTATTCCAAAGAACCCAAAAAGCGTTTTGGGAAATCCCACCCAAAGACAATTTTATTAAAATAATTAATATTTTTTAATGGGACCCTAAATCTAAACTTAGGAATTAAAAATATTAATGGGTATTATTCTAATTGTGGGTGTAACTTCTAGAAGAAGACGAGGATCGAGCTAAAGTGATCTTAGCCATTGATTAGCTTTTAATCTAGGCCGTTGAATGTCAATGAGAAGATTATTTAAGGGAGCTTGAGGGTCATTTGGAAAACACACCAAGAGATCAAGAGATCGAATTTTTGAAGTGAGAAGTTCTTAGGAGGAAGTTTTGATCGAGAAGATTTCTTGCAGTTGAGGGGCAGGGATAGCATCCAGAGAGAGAGAGAGATTGTTTCAGCCGGAGAATCATCAATAGAGAGAGGCAGAGAGGGATCCAACAACTCTCACGCAGAGGCTGACGCAGGGCCACGCAGAGGCAACATAGAGGGTGAGAGAGAGTCCAAAATTTTGCTGGGCAGAGTCAGTTTTAGAAGTCGGGAGCAAGGGTGTGAGACTGGGAGGCTGAGAGCAGTGACTTCGGGCAACAAATCGATCAACTGATTGGGTGATGCAGTGCCGAGAGGGATTGACGCAGGGATTGCGTGAGGACTGCACAGAGGCAGTGTAGGGCCTTCTAGAGGCACCTCATCCAATGTCCGGATCAACTGGGATTTTTCTCAGTGATTGTGTGAGGTAATCTCACAAATCTTTCTGCCAATATTTCTCTCTCTAAAACTGAATAACCCTTGAGGTATTTAGAGATGTATTCAGAATTTGCTACTGCTTAATAATAATAAACCCTTAGAGTTGCTGCACCGATTTTCCCGCATTGGGTTTTTTCTGGGGACATTTGTCCAAAAATAACAGTGTTAATTGTGTTGTATTTTCTTTTTCGCTCAGTCTTGTTTTTGCATAATATTTAATCAAGTGAAGGCTGTAGTGTATGTATTACGATATTTGCCGCAAGAAATTGCAAGTAATTTGTTTAAAGGAATTTAACAAATAGGAGTAATATCATCAGTTGTTGCTATAGGGATTTCGGTTGTGGAATTTTCACATGGTGTCAGAGCTGCAGGTGAAGCAAGAAGAGCAGAGCCGGTAGATCTAGCGCTGAGCAGAAAAGGGAAATCGAAACGCTGCAGGAGGCAACAGTTTGAAATCCCAGAGCGTTTGCGCAATTCTTAGCTGGAGGGCTGAAATTTCAAGGCAGTCTCTCTTTGAAAGAGTTGATGGAGAGAAGGGCTTCCTGATCGAATTTTTGCTCGGGCAAAGGGAGCAACGCTGAAGCCTTAGTGTGAGGAGAGCTGGTGGGACGCAATTTTTTTCTGCAGACAGTTTGCTTGGCAGAAAATTGTCAGAAGAAAGAGGAGAAGCACGATTGAGGGAATGTCTTCCTCAAAGAATTCCTAGCCAAGGAATTCGAATTCTCTAGAGTTGAGCAACAACAAGGGGCAACAATTTTACTAGCTCCAGCAGGGAGTGCATAGGTGAGCCCAGCAGTAGCACAGAGGAGAGGAGGTCATTCGACTTTATATTTTTTGGCAGAAATGGTAACCAGTGGCTTGAGGGATCAGGACAAGTTGTACAAAGCATCTAATTATGTCATCTGGAAGGCTAGAATGTCATTCCTTGTAGATGAGCATGCCCTCAAGACATATGTTGACAACGTGGTGGATGTGCTTGCAGATCTAGATCCGTTAAAGAAGTACCGATTAGAAATGGTGAAGGCCAAGAGGATGATCCTTGATGGAGTAAAGGATCACGTAGTGTGTCATGTCGCTAGCAGAGGGATTGCTAAGGAGAAGTGGGATTCCTTGGCAACACTATATCAATGTTCTTTCGAGCAACGGAAGATGTACTTGGAGAAGAAGTTGAGATTTGCTCAGATCCAGAAAGGGGAGTGTGTGGATCCATTCCTCACGAAGCTTAAGGAGACCTGTGATGAATTGTCTGCTATGGAGCATACACCTCAAGATTAAGAGTTGGTTAGACCGACCCTCAATTCTGTTTCAGATGAGTGGCAAGTCTTTGTCTAGAGTATCTTGGGCAGAGCAGCATTGCCGAATTGGGATGAGATGTGGGCAACTCTAAAACAAGAGGAGTTGAGGAGAGACTTAGTCAAGGTTAAACTTGACGGGAGCAACAACAGTGGGTCGAAACCCAAGGAGGAGGAGGATAATGCAACCCTTGCATCAAAGGGACAAGAGCAGTGGAGATGTAAGAAGGATGTCTCGAAGATTAAGTGTTTCAGGTGTGGTGAGATTGGTCACTACGCTACTCAGTGTCCTCTCAAGAAGAACGACAAGGATGAGAAGTGCGATCCGAAGGCTACGCCCACAAAGATCGAAGAGGAGGAGTTCGCCATGACAACCGAGATACCTCCAGAAGGACGTGGGCTGATTTGGAGCTGTAGTTCGAAAGAGCTACAAATGGGCAAGATCCTTGAGGAGTCCACCTCTTAGATCAATACCTTGCTACGAGAGCCTAGTTTTGTGGTAGCAGGATGGACTAGTGTCGGATGGTGCCAAGGAGTGTCGGAGAGATAGTTGCAGTGGCTAGGAGCGCCAGAGTCTAAGCAATGCAGATGGCACAGAGCATAGGTGAGCAACAACCTAGTATATTCAGAGGGTTAGTGCAGAGACTAACAACAATGAAGCTCCAACATTCACATGGTATCTTACTGAACACAATTAGTTCAATAATTTTAGATGTTTTTTTGTTGCTGATTGAGTCTTAGCAACAGTTTGCAGTACAGTGGTAGTTGGCAATGGAAGTGCTAGCAGCAACACAGATGCAACATAGATGCAACACTTGAGAGGGAGCTGTAGTACGGATGGAGTGTTGACAGTGGCAGTGTCAGTAGTAATAGAGTTACAACAACAACGCAGTAGTTGGTGGGCAGCATGTCAGATGTCAGCAACACAGAGGACGATGCTTCCGAGTTAGAGCGAGTGTTGATTTGGGGTAGCATCGGATGTGTTCTAGCCCCCAAATTTTGCAGGGAGGCTTGGGCACATGTATTCGAAAGAACACAAAGCGTTTTGGGAAATTCCACCCAGAGACAATTTTATTAAAATAATTAATATTTTTTAATGGGACTCTAAGTCTAAACTTAGGGAATTAAAAATATTAATGTGTATTAATATAATTGTGGGTGTAATTTCTAGAAGACGATGATCAAACTAAAGTGATCTTGGCCATTGATTAGCTTTTAATCTGGGTCGTTGAATGTCAACGAGAAGATTATTTAAGGGAACTTGAGGTTCATTTGGAAAACACACCAAGAGATCACGAGATCGAATTTCTGAAGTGAAAACTTCTTAGGAGGAAGTTATGATCGAGAAGATTTCTTGTAGTTGAGGGGCAGGGATAACATCTAGAGAGAGGGATTTTCTCAGAGGGAGAGAGGCAGAGAGTGATCCAAGGACTCTCACGCAGATGCTAACACAGGGCCACGAAGGGCCACGCAGAGGCAGCATATAGGGTGAGAGAGAGTCCAAAATTTTGCTGGGCAGAGTCAATTTCAGAAGTCGGGAGCGAGGGTGTGAGACCAGGAGGCTGAGAGCAGTGACTTCGGGCAACAAATTGATCAGTTGATTGGGTGACGCGGTGCCTAGAGGGATTGACACAGGGATTGCGTGAGGATTGCGCAAAGGCAACACGGGACCTTCCAGAGGCACCTCATCCAATGTCTGAATTAGTTGGGATTTTTCTCAATGATTGTGTGAGGTAATCTCACAAATCTTTCTGCTAGTATTTCACTCTCTGTAACTGAATAACCCTTGAGGTATTCAACGAAGTATTCATAATTTGTTACTGCTTAATAATAATAAACCCTTAGAGACGCTGCACTGGTTTTCCCGCATTGGGTTTTTCCGGGGACATTTGTCCAAAAATAACATTGTCAATTGTGTTGTATTTTCTTTCTTGCTTAGTCTCTTGTTTTCGCATAATATTTAATTAAGTGAAGGCTATAGTGTATGTATTATGATATTTTCTGCAGGAAACTCAAGTAATTTGTTTAAAGGAATTTAACAAGTAGGAATAATATCATCAGTTGTTGTTGTAGGGATTCCAGTTCATGTATTTTCACAACACAGGTAGACCACCTTTTCCAACTTAAGGGTGTTATATATGATGCAATATGTAGTTAGGGATATGTAAGAGATGATGTGATATGTAATGAGGGTCTCATGAGAGATTGTTTTGTGCAATGTAGGTAAACCATTGCGGATAAAAACTGTATGTGAAGTGGAAAATTACACATGGTAGTCGAATAGGTGGAGGATAATGGAGCAAAGGTACACATGCACCCCACCACAAATAAAATATAAAAGTTAAGTTAATATATGCCTCTAAGAAATAAAAGGTTTAATAAATTATTAATTGTGCAAAACTTAGGAAATAAGGTAGCAAACTCATGAAAGGAGAAAAGAAAAAAAAGAAGTCTTGAAAGCACCCTATTGCTTCAAAATCTAGCAGGTCTTGTGAGGGGAGCTCAAAAGACAAGAACTAGACAAAGGGACAACAATATGACGTGTGGCCCGCTATCACCACAACCACCACCTCCTGCTCTTTAGTGGACTTTCACCACAAGGGAGGCCTCCCTCTATTAGTTCATCTAAGGGATTTATCAAGCATTAGGGATAAAAGGTGACAAGCATAGGCCAAGGAGGGCTGCTTTCCTTATTAACAGGGCTTAGCTAGCATATTAAGGCAATTCGCTTCCTCTAAAGGCCTAATCAGGGCACAACATGACCTAGGGCGTGAGAATCAACAAGGTTAATAGGTTTATCTAGGATCACAAGCCCAGGAAAAGGCTTACAATAGATGTACACCATCAATTTATGGTACAAGAAGCCTTCAATAAGCCTTAAGTTGAAGCCTTAAAATGGAGAAATTAGCCACGGGAAAAGGTTGATTTTGAGGTGAATACCTCACATCCAAGTGTTGAATCCCTCCACAAGGCAACCCTCTCTATCCTAGTTGAAATTCATGCCCTAGCCCTAGCTAGCGACTTTTCTTAAGAGGTCGAAAATCTAGTTTAGGGGAAGAGAAATGCAATTTAGTGCGAGTTTTCAAGGTGGTCAACAATGTGACGAAGGCTAATGTTAAATTGGCAACTAGGGCCAAACTCCATGTGGGTCATCTTATTTATGGCAGTTGATAATTTTATTGGATCCCTCTCATCGAGAGGTGTAGGATTGATCTAAAGATAATCCAATTCCGATAAGTATTTATGAAGTTATGAATTTATTTATGTTATGAAATTATTATCAAGCCGACCAACAACTTGAGTAGGCTCAGAAGCCCAATAGACACGCCTATTCATCATCTACGTTTTAGCATAAATGGGTGAGAATTTGAAGTCATTTGAAAACACATTCTTGGTGTGATCTCCTCCTCTCCACGTCTTAGGTTTTTGGTGTAGGAGATAGACACCAAGGGTTAAACACTGGCCTACAAGTGAAGCCCTAAATTACAGTCAGAGCGGAGACATTAAGATGCAGATGAACGAAGATCTTACCATAACCAAAATGCAGTGATGAAGGCCTTATACGTAGCCCTAAACTACAGCCACGTGATGCCCTAACTTGCTGTCAAGTAATGCCCTAATACACTGTCCAAGAAGCCTTATACATTGACTAAAGAAGCTCATATACGCAGGCAGTGGAAATATATATATATATATAAACTGGTAATGAACATATACGCTGAAATGCCCAGCAATATATGTATGCACAACAGGGAGATCTTATGCAGTTAATAGATGGAGACATATACGCAGATTTGGCCACAGTTAATAAGAGACCTGTAGCTGCGAAGGTGTGAAGGTTTATATAGCGATATATACGCATAGCATGGAGATACGCTGTAATTCAAACGCAGTCCTGAAACACTTCATACGCAAACATATAGTGTTTTAATCATGGAAACACTTCATACGCAACCATATATTACCATGGAGATACGCTGTCATCTAAAGACACTTTGCACGTAGTCATCTAAACGCAGTAGTGACTTAGTGGAAGAAGCCGCAGTCATAATTGCGGTCAAGTAAGGTAGCCGCAGAATTAAGATACAACCTCAGTCTCGGCGCTGGAAGTCTGGGCACAATGAGAAGCAGTGACGAAGGTTTCAAGCAATGTCATGACAATGATAGTTACATTCTCAGCATAATGGAAGAAGCTGTGTCAAGAATGATATGTGACAAAGACATGATCTAGTTCTTGTAAGATCATGATCTCATTGAAGATGTAGAGATTACCTCCGTGGTAATTTCAAGGGACAGTCAAGGTGCAGCAATGATGTTATCAATGATGGTAGCTGTACTGAAAATATCAGTGATGCAGTAGTACAATAGTGATAGATTGGTGGCATTCTTGTAGCAACAATGAACAACATGATGCATGGGCAACATGATGTATGAGATCATGGGTAGCATGATAGATGAGATCATGGGCAACATGATGCAAGGGAAACATGATGTATGAGATCATGGACAACATGATGAATGGGCATCATGATAGATGAGATCATGGACAACATGATGCAAGGGCAGCATGATGTATGAGATCATGGACATCATGATGTATGGGCAGCATAGTGATCATGAGCAACATGATGATGCATGATGGTGCTACACGGTAAGGTGCAACAAATGGATGAGATACAACACTAAGATAGGTGAAGGAGTCACCTTGAAGAATCAGTTGAAGCAGTATGTCTTCAACTGATCTCTTGCGATATCAAAAGTCAAGTATGGACTTCTATTGTAAATGTACTATCTCTCTCACTTTCTTTGCTGAACTTTGAAGAACTTAAAAGAAGAATTGATCAAGGGTTTCCTCACATTGTGGGGTTTGTCCCTAGTCGGCGCCACATCTTGTGTCCTCTTGTCTTGGCTTGTCTTCTGCGATTTATATTTATGTTGTATTTGCAGTTTACTTTAATGCTGATGTGATTATTATCTGTGAAAATTTAAATAAACTGCTCTAGCATAGAACATACCTAAAATTAACATGACATCAGAGATGAGGTGAAGACAATGCCCAAGCAAGAGTGAAAGTGCAATCACCAAAGACAATAGGGACAAGACAAAAGGATCAATGGGTTCCACATCTCTCTTCTAAGCTCACAAAGGGTGAAGTCGAAGCAGAGCATATTAGAATGGCGTAGCGGAAGTTTCTGATGGCCCATCTAAAGATCACTTCATTGGGAAGTTTGGATCTAAGGGTGGAAGGAAAGGCGGATGCCTTGGTTGCAATAAGTTCGGCCGTTATGCGAAGGAGTGTTTGAATGGCAGAGACGCATCCCTTGATGAAGATAACAATCATTCCAAGGATATCTTCAATGATCAAAGGAATGACTGGTAATGCAAAGAAAGTAAGGAATCCCAGAATCACTTTTATGTACTTGATCGCAAGAAGAACCTGGTGTCCATCTCGGAAATGGAAGTCAAAGGTTTCAGGGTGGCACTCATCGATGGAAAGGTACGTAGAATTTTCTTGAGTTCAGGGTTGTATCAAATTGTTGGAAGTCCACTGGGGACCATGTCCATTGTCACGTAGCACCGAAGGTCTGTGAGTCAAATGGTGACAAGGATGCCTAAATTCAAAAGGAGCGTGAAAGTACATGTCTGAGATGTACCAAAGGAAATTTTACAAGTGGACCATTCCCCTCATGTAGCAAGTCTACAGGTCTAGAACAACCCGAGGGGTCTGAGATTGATAATCAGGAATCTCACTTATGCAGGTGGAAGAAAGCCCTCGATGGCTTGAAGCAAAACACCCCGAGCATAGAATGAGAGGATCGATAACTGTCTGATAAAGCTGAGATTCACTAGGAGTTAAATGGATCCAAACCATTCGAAGGTTGTGGATGATGAACCTCTCATACCAGCACCTTATGAGGACGACCTACTTCTAATAGGTGTAGACCCTCTCATTTGCAAAAGTAAGAGGGAGTTGGATTCTAGACATATGTTTTGCAGTTAGCATGGTGAGCTCATATTTGGTTGAGCCTCACTAGATTGGTGCCAAGAATCTTCTGAGATATCTTCGGGGCACAATCTCTCATGGATTGAGATGCACTGTCAGAAATATGAAAATTGCATGATTATTCGAATGCTGATTGGGCAGGCAGTGTGGAGGATTACTAGAGCACTTTTCAGTGCTGGTTCTCTTTGGATTCTGCTTCGATATCATGCATGAGCAGGAAGCAAAAGTCAGTTGTTATAAGTACCGCCGAGACAGGATACATAACTACGAGTATGACCTTGTATGAAGTTGCTTGGTTGTGGAATCTCTTCAGTGAGTACACATGATGAATACCACTGTGATTCTCTGTGACAACCAGAGGTGGGATTCGATTATTGAGGAAGCCTGTATTCAATGATTGCTTCAGCAGATCGACATCAGATACTGCCTTATCTAGTATATGGTAAGTCGATGAGCAAGGAGGCTACATCGCACTGAGATGATGTACAAGTTGCTACACTTTGTTAAAGCCCTGGGGAAAGATCAAATTTGTGATTTTCCCGAACGACTTGGAGTCGTCAAGAGACCCTTGTAAAAGGGTCCTGCATGTTGCATACATTGAGCTCTGGGAGCTCTGGGGACTTGCGGTTCTTGTTGGAGCAACATAAGATCATAGGGGGACTCTCCCTCCTTGGTGGTGCGCACTGGGACAGGATGATTCGCTCTCTTGTGGGATAGGATGATTCGCTCTCTTGTGGGACAGGATGATTCACTCTCCTATGAACAAGATGATTCGCTCTCTTATGGGACAAGATGATTCGCTCGCTTGTGGAACAAGATGATTTGCTCTCCTGTGGATAGGATGAATCACTCTCCTGTGAACAAGAAGATTCGCTCTCTTGTGGGACAAGATGATTCACTTTCTTGTGGGACAGGATGATTCGCTCTCTTGTGTAGCAGGATGATTAGTTCTCCTGTGAGGTCTGGATGATGTGTTCTCCATGACGATTGTGTAGCAGGATGATTAGTTCTCCTGTGAGGTCTGGATGATGTGTTCTCCATGATGTTTGTGTAGCAGGATGATTAGTTCTCCTGTGAGGTCTGGATGATGTGTTCTCCATGACGATTGTGTAGCAGGATGATTAGTTCTCCTGTGAGGACAGGATTGATTAGTTCTCCTGTCAAGGCATCCTACCCAAGTCTGGGACTCATGGGAAGTACCTCTCATCTGATCAATGAGCAGGGAAATGAGGATAGGGACCATAGTAGTACTGATGGATGCATTGCTGTATCTATCGTACTCCCTATGCTAGGATGACCTTCATTGATCAAGGATCAATGATACTGGTCTGGGACCAGTGGTAGGAGTTGTACTTACAATGACACTGACTTCGGGTCGGTTGAGTCTGGTCTGGGACCAGTGATACATACTTTGAGACTGACTTCGGGTCAGTGGAAGACTAGTCTGGGACCAGTAGTAGGAGTGGTACCAACTATGGCGCTGACTTCGGGTCGGTTGAGACTGGTTTGGGACCAATGGTACACACTCTGAGACTGATGATACTGGTTTGGGACCAGTAGTAGGAGTGGTACCCATTATGATGCTAACTTTGGGTTGGTTGAGACTAGCCTGGGACCAGTGGTATATACTCTGCGACTGACTTCGGGTCAGTGGAGAATGGTATGAGACATTCTTGATCAATTCTTTTTCTTCATGGTTCAGCAGAGCAGAGCTAGTAGAGCTGAGCATAGCCAACAGAGCTAAGCAGTGCCAGAAGAGCTGAGCAGAGCAGTGCAGGGCACTGATGACAGAGATAGTACAGTCAGACATATGGATTAGCAGATGGAGTTCTCCCTAGTTGAGAGCGAGTGTTAAATTGGAAACTAGGGCCAAACTCCATGTGGGTCATCTTATTTATGGCAGCTGATAATTTTATTGGATCCCTCTCATCGAGAGGTGTAGGATTGATCTAAATATCCTCCGATTCCGATAAGTATTTATGAAGTTATAAATTTATTTATGTTATGAAATTATTATCAAGCCGACTAGCAACTTGAGTAGGCTCAGAGGCCCAATAGACGTGTCTATTCATCATCTACATTTTAGTATGAATTGGTGAGGATTTGAAGTCATTTGAAAACACATTCTTGGTGTGAGCTCCTCCTCTCCACGTCTTGGGTTTTTGGTGTAGGAGAGAGACACCAAGGGTTAAACGCTGGCCTACAAGTGAAGCCCTAAATTACAGTCAGAGAGGAGACATTAAGACGCAGATGAAGGGAGATCTTACCATAACTAGAATGCAGTGATGAAGGCCTTATACGCAACCCTAAACTATAACCACGTGATGCCCTAACTTGCTGTCAAGTAATGCTCTAATACGCTATCTAAGAAGCCTTATATGTTGACTAAAGAAGCTCATATACGCAGGCAGTGGAAATATATATATATATATATATATATATATATACGCTGATAATGAAGATATACGCTGAAATGCCCAGCAATATATGTATGCACAACAGGGAGATCTTACGTAGTGAATAGATGGAGACATATACGCAGATCTGGCCACAGTTAATAAGAGCCCTGTAGCTGCCAAGGTGTGAAGGTTTATACAGCCATATATATACGCATAGCATGGAGATACACTGTCATGCAAACACAGTCCTGAAACACTTCATACGCAGCGATATAGTCATACGCTGTAATGGGAGACACGCTGTAATCATGGGAACACTTCATACGCAGCCATATATTTGCATGGAGATACGTTGTCATGTAAAGACACTTTCCACTCAGTCATCTAAACGCAATAGTGACTTAGTGGAAGAAGCCACAGTCATAATTGCGCTTAAGTAAGGTAGCCGTAGAATTAAGATACAACCTCAGTCTCAGCGTTGGAAGTTTCGGCACATGAGAAGTAGTGACGAAGGTTTCAAGCAATGTCATGACAGTTGGTGAGCTCCAGTATTGCAACAATGATGCTGCAACTCCTGGGATTCTCTTCTTTACTTTTATCAGCCTGGTTGTTCGTAACAAACTTGGAAGCGACGGTGCTATATGCACAAGTACTAGCTCTTGCCGCATGCTGTCATTTGATCAATTGGCACAAGTCCGCTAGGAGCTTAAGCCAACTTCTATGAGCTCTTAGAAGAAGCTTTTCACTGTGATGAACGAAAGTTAACTCAAAAGAGGCTAGTCTACTTGCAGAAAGAAGTTGAAAGCTAAAAGAAAATGCAAACCCTAGCAAACCCTAGTTTTACCGGCTAACCCTACTAGTGCAAGCAAAAAGATGAAAGTGGTGGAAATGGATGCCATTGACTTTTGGAAAGATAAAATGCACGTGACTAAGCTACTTCTGAAGTAAAATCTGGAAGAAACATCTTTTTGCATTTTTGAGTAATTTTGCAGAATTATTATTCATGTGCTTTAACGATTTTTGACTGTGCAGAGGTTGATTGGCGAAAAGAAATGGAGTGGGCGTTTGCAGGAGGTTGGGAAGGTGAGAAGAGGGCCTAAGGGGTCCCTAACACCCTTCTAGAGAGTTTCACAGCGATCAGATCTTGAAAAAACTGCTCACGTGAATTTCTACAGGAAGTCTGCAGGAGTTCTATAGGGTGTTCTACAGGAAGATCCAAAAGAGGATTTTGGAGGGTTGATGGTGGAAAAACGGTGGGAAAGTGGAAATGGAGGATGGATGAAGATGTGAAGGGGTCTAGGCGCTGGTGAATGAAGCCAAGGAGTGATTAAGGTGGTTGGATTTGTTCAAGGATGGAGAGAGCAATGTTGCACAAGAATGTAGAAATTAGGGCAAATTGGAAAAGAGTGGCAAATGAAGGGAAGGAATCTTGGATTAGGGGTTGGAGCAGGCTGTATGATGGAGGAAGGCTAGGCAGGGATGTATTACAGATGTTCTGCACACTATTTCCCAAACATATCGAACAAAGACTAGGAAAACCAGATATCTAGCTATTTTGACCTAATATGTCCTAAAAACCAGAAACATGATGAACCGAAGTTTATAGACAGGAAATCATGCATGATAACTATGGAAACTAAGCAAGAACAGATCTTAGACATGCAAGTACAATTGGTATCAACTTTTCCAAATAAAAATCTAACACTAGCAATTGCATGGAAAGGCAAAAACAATTTTTTTGTGGCAACAAGTATGCTTTGGTCTCAGCTCATGGTCCCACGGAGGGAGAGATGGAATCAGGGATTGCTTGATGGCCTTTTTGCAGATCTTTTCCTTTACCAAACTGTCAAATTAACCTGAAGTATGAAAAGCTATTTTAATTATCAAAAACAACCTAAGTAGCAAAGCAAGATCTTAACCTAAATTACAAAAATTGTTCTATGAATGCAACAAAGACACATAAAAGTACACAAAGGAGGTACTGGCACTTGGGTTGGGCCCAACCCCAAGAGCTACAGCCTCCTAAGGAAGCTCAGAGCTAGTACAAAGTGAAATTTATCTCCATTACTCAAAAAATAATCATGTCACAAAATTGACTTATGCACCACGAGGACTGCCAACAACCCTCCTCAACTTTAGGAGCTTGGCTGCTCAAAACTGCAGTTAATTAGCCACTTCAGAAAATCTGCTTGGCTGCCCCTTGAAATCATCTTTGGTGGGCTGTTGAACTCCGAGCTGATGGTGGAGAACTTGAGGAAGGGGTCAGTTAGCGCTGGAGACACCCTTCCTACAAATCCTCAGCCTTGTTCCTTCATATTTGGCTGTCAACTTGCTCATAAATGCCTGACCTTGGTCCAAAAGATGTCCAAAAATCTGCAATAAGCACGTATTAGACTTTGTGGTCAAGTGATTATTTTCATTCATTCAATTAACATAAATATATTCAAAAACATGCATAGAACTATGAAGAATGGTGGATTAATCGAGAATAATAGGCAAAATGAGCCCAATAAGTTATCCATTTTTGGGGCTCATCATCACCCCCTGCTGAATGTGTTGCTCATCCTCTGAGCAACTAATCCAGCTCATCATCTTTGATTGCTTTGACTGCCTCTCTGACATCCCAGGCTTGGTGATGTCCTCTTCTCGGTCATGAAACCCTGCTTTTCTCTTTACCTTCTCCCATTACTTGTGTTCTTCTTCTTCTTTGACCCCTTCTAGCAGTCCCAAAAGCAATGGAGGACTGAACTTTAGGCCAATCTAGTTGGCCTTTAGATTTTGCATTGACTGTTTGTAGAGGGGTACTTTGGCAAAGCCTCTCGCATCCTTGTTGGGGAGTGGTACTCTCTTATTTTCAGACTGTGGGACAATGTGTTCCATCTCCTTGTGCATGCATGGATGCAGTTATTACTCAACAGTCTCTCCATGTCCTCAAAGTCAGCAATGGCCTGAGCTTGTCTTTCAATGTAGTCTGGGAGAACCCGAGGTTTGTTGGCCATGTGCTGATGGGCATACACTAAAGCTGAGGGATCTTCTGGTTCTGCTCTGATCATGAGTGGCTCACTCAGCTCCTCGTCCATAACTTCCCGAATTTTCGCTTCCCTCTTTTCCTCATGGTTTAACCAAGAGGCCATGGCCATTAGTTGTACATCTCCCAATGCTACATTGGGGTCCCGTAGATTCATGTTTGGAAGTGCCAAGTTGTGTAAATAGAATTCTGCTAACTTGGCCTTATCTTCAGCTGAGTTACTGTCACACAAATACATGAACTGATTGTAGTTCTGGAATGGAATGGTGCCCCTTTGGGCCAGTGTGTTGATTTGAAATTGCAACCATTGATCTTTAAGATACAATGCATATGACTTAGCAAGTTGCCTATATTGTAAGGCTTCCATTGCCCAGCTGGCCATGCAGGCCATTTGGGCTTCTTTTTCTTGCACCTGTTGTTTCAAAGCCTGTATTTCCTCTGCTGCCTGTGACTTCTTTTCCTGTAGCAGTTTTGTTAGCATCTCAACATCAGTTGGCAACTTTTCTTCTCTCTGCTGTTCCTCAGTTGATTCCTTGTCTGCTAGAGGTCCTTCTTGCTGCTGTTGCACTCCCACAATGGACGGCCTATTTTCCTTATGACTTTCTTGTAGCTGCAACTGCTTTCTCAGCAGCTCATTCTCTTCCTGTAATTTGGCTCTCTGACTGCTTTCCATGTGCCTCACCATGGCCAACTCTTTCCTTGATTCCTTTAGCTATTCCTCCAGGTGGCCAATGTTTGCAACACCCTTGGATTTGGCAATCCTCATCCAAGTGTGAGTCCTAACCCGCTCTTGTTCCAATGCAAAGAAGAGTGGTACAACAAACTTCTGTGGGATGATCTTCCCACCTTCTAACAGGTTGTAATATGAGCCCAAGCTAGGCTGAGGGCTTGGCTCCAGTATTTCTTCGGTCTTTCCTTCTCACTGTGATTGTTTGGCTGCCTTATCCTCCATTTTCTCGGTTTCTTTTAACTTCGCTAGAGTTTCCTGTAGAGATGTTTCAGCTTCCTGTAGAGCTGTTTTTGTGTCCATCATTCTAATTCTCTCTCCAGGTGGAGGTTTTTGGGCTTCCTCTTTCATAGGTGATAGATATCTTTGAAGGAGACTCTTCTTTCGGTTTAGTGGTTTTGTCCTCAATAACAATTGGTTCTTTTGATTGTGGCTGGGGTTTGCCCACTTTGATCCGTGTGCTTCTCCTGGCTTTAAAGTACATGGAGGTTTGCCTCTTTCTCTTTCCTTTTTGTTTTGCAGGTGTGCTTAATGCAACAAGCACAGCTGCTGCCTCCCTTGCCAACATTTCTGGGGATTTCTCTTCCTGCTGGTCTTTTCCTTCGCTTCCTGTAGAAATCTTTGTGTCCACTGTTTTTCTCCGTGACTGATATCTCAGGGTGTGCCTTTTCCTTTTCTTTCTGTGTGCCTGCTTTAGCTGTGGCAGCCTTCATTCGGGCCTTTTTGGCCTTTTCCTTTCTACTTTGTATCCTCTTTTCCCTTGCTGTTGTTTCTTCCTCCGTTTTAGGCTCAGCAGTCTTGCTAATTTCTTTCTGTTCTTTCTGTGCTTCCTCTGTTTGTATGTTTTGTGTTCCCTCATGATTGTTTTTCTCCATTTCTTCAGTTTGCTCCCCCTCCTCACTGCTGGATGGAGTTATGTTTTCAGCCAAAGTTCTAATGTTATCATTTTTGGACATGTTTTTGAAGATTTCTCAAGATATGGGCACAGTGTAGGTGTGTAAAGCATCTTCCACCAACAGTTTGATGAGCCCATGGTGGGCCAACTGGTCTGGGATCCCTTCATTTAGCTTTGTACCACATTCAATTAAGGCTGAAGAAGGAAATATGGGATGCTTAGTTTCTTCGCTGGAGGCAAGTCAATCCCATGCCTTAATTCACATAACAACCTGAAATGGTATCCATAGATGATGCTAAATCTCCCTTCACATGTGATGTACTTCATAATTTGATAACTAACTTCACTCCAGAAAGGGGGTAGGCTTGTCCTTCTAACTCCATTTGTGTCTTCTACAGGATGCTCCTCGGGCAGAAAAAATCTTTTCTTAGCAATTTGTCCCAATGATCTCTCTTCCTTGCTCCAAGGGAGCCCCAATGGTAGACTAGTAATTCTACTGATGAGCTCAGGGGTGAGTTCTAGGGTCAAACCCCTAAATGGTATCCATAGATGATGCTAAATCTCCCTTCACATGTGATGTACTTCATAATTTGATAACTAACTTCGCTCCAGAAAGGGGGCAGGCTTGTTCTTCTAACTCCATTTTTGTCTTCTACAGGGTGCTCCTCCGGCAGAAAAAATGTTTTCTTAGCAATTTGGCCCAATGATCTCTCTTCCTTGCTCCAAGGGAGCCCCAATGGTAGACCAGTAATTTTACTGATGAGCTCAGGGGTGAGTTCTAGGGTCAAACCCCTAAAACTAACTGTGGCATGTGTCTTTGAATGTGGTCTCAGGGATATTAAAAACTCTTTAGTTATCTCCTCATCATGACCTTGAATTTTGTTAAAGAAGGATATCCAATTTGCTCGGGTGAAAAGGTCCACCACCTCAGGGTGCTCATACAGCTTGCTAGAGTTTGAGGGCTCTTTCCTTATGAATCCCCCTAGCATGGTGTTGAGTGTTCTTATGTATTAACCAGAAAAGAAAATGCTCAGGAAAACAACAGCCAATCATTGAAACAGAGGATAGCTGAATTTGGTTTTTGCTGAACCCAAGAAGGAATTTCTCCTGTGTTCCTTACAATACCAGATAACAATAATTCCCTTGTTTTAAGACCGCTGTCACTCGGAATTCGACTGTCTGTTTATGGAAAGAAGAATTTTGTTTTTACAGAACAGAGCATAAGGACACAGATTCTCTTGTCAACACATAGACAGATATGTAAATTCAGTTTTTTCACACACACAGGGTGGCCTCTACTGCAACATGTATCTTCCTTACAGGAGAATTCTAAAAAAATGATGAGGAGATTTTGGAATGCAGATAAAGAACCGGGTAAATTCAGTGAAATGTGCAGGCAATCTTTCACGGTTTGTTCAATACATAGGTGGACTTTTATTTTTTCAAACTGATGCCGTTCAATTCACCACCTTGTACAACAAATCATGCACGAAGTTCTCTCGGGCCTACCTCGTTTGGAGCTTGAAATTCAACGAAAATTCCGGGTTTCCCTTCTGCCGAGCTTTTCTCTGCTTTTCCTGTAGAACCCTTCCTATAGAAGGCTCTCGGTTCCTGTAGAATGGAATTGTGCTTCGGATAGAGCCTGATAAGCAGGAGATTTTTGAAAACAGGCCGAAAAATTGGCGGAGGACGACTGATTAACTGTTTTTGGAAGCGGTGGATACGAACTCCAGTCGAGAACGACGTGAGTGCAGAATGAACAGAGGGTGGTGCATGTTTCGATTGAGTGTCTTTTAACTGCGACGTGATTCGTAGGGAGGGGATGAGGTGGCCGGACCGAACCGTTGATCCGACATCATAGCCATAATGTTTCTGACCGCCATCACTTCCGCTCTCCCATTATTCGCCGCCACCACTGTTAGTCCCGACGATTTGTCTCTGAACAGACACTCCAGTTGTGCTGGCTGCACATCTAAACGACAATTTTGAATTTAATGGAGCTTGTTTGGATTTCACGAGGACATGTAACTGGCCGAGGGTGGCCAATTAACTGGCCATCGATTTCACCCAATCCGAACCATTCCAATAGTCATGCAGCGTTCAAAATATGATTTATGCAATTGAAGAACGAGTTTAGGCACTCACCTGCGTGGTCGCGACGTGTCATGCAGATTTCAGGTTTTGGAACCCATTCCTTTGTTTGCTGTTGTTGCATGCATACTGCATGCTTGGCCTTTGCTGTTGCTAATGTTCTTAAGTTCAAGAAGAGCTCCATGCATGTCTCTTCTGCCCTACTTTGCTGTCCCTGTCTCTAGGGTATGTCTTTTAGAGGGATCAGCTGCTACAGGATTCCTGTAAGATGTCCTGTAGTTGCTTCTCCTTTTGGAATGCAGGCTAGAATGAGCAAGGCTATACTGCTGACGAGGGCCTCGGCTGATGAGGAATCTAGATGGAGGGTAACAGGTATGGTGAGTGAAAAACTGCTGCTTGATTTGTCATTAAGAAGTTTTTGCCGACAGTATGAAGAAAAAAGGATTTCTGTGTGTGACTGTGTAGGAACATAAAAAAATGAGTGCAATGGAGGTGTACGGAGAGGGAAAAAGGTGACATATGGCAATGGATTGAGCAGGGATGTTTACAAGCCTCATAGATAGATTCCCAACCTTTGGGTCCTCTTCGGAGATCAATTTTGGCTTGTCTGTAGGCTCTACAGGATCTTCCTGTAGAAGACACAAAACTTCCTGTAGAAGGTGAAATCTTAGCCCGAATGAGACCAAATCTTAGGAAAGGGTAGTGGTCATGGAGGAATGGATTGTGAGGGATGCTTGCAGCCTGGTGCTGACCTCTGTCTTTGTCTTGTGCGATCTTCCTAACCTGCAATGACCTTCCTCCAACCTGCAATTATTTAACAGAAATTAGGTTTATTTATTTATTTTTTTTTTTGAGACAGCTGGGCGCCTCCAGGAGTTTTCACCCTCATTGTCTGCCCTGGGTGCCTCCAAGAGGTTTTCACCCAAGGATCTTTAACTTTTTTCTTTTGTTTTTGTTTTTTTTTGTTTTTTGTGTTCAAGGTGTGGGTGGAGTGGAGGCAGGGGCCTGCTCCACTACCAATACTGATTTATCTAGAGTTTCAATGAACTCCTGCTTAGAAAGGGGTTTCCTGTAGATTTTCAATCGATGCCCATTGACGAGCATGGGGATGGTTTCTTCATCAATGGTCCTGATAAGGACTGAACCATTGTCATTGCATTTCTCCACTGTATATGGTCCCTGGCATTTTGTCCTCAGCTTCCCTTTGAAATTCTTGTATCTTGAATCATATAACAATGCCCAATCACCTAGCTGAAATTGCTTTTCTTTAAGGTATCAGCCATGCCATATCTTCCTCTGAAGTTGGACCACCTCTGAGTGGAGAAGGGCCTGCATTCTCTGTTCATCTAGTCCATTCAGCTGAAGTAATCTTTCCTATTGTGCATGGCTGAGATCTAGGTCCAGCTGACCTGCCAACCTCAATGTGTTATATTCAAATTCTATGGACAGAAAAGCCCTCTTCCCGTAGACCAGCTCATAGGGTGTGAAACCTGTTGTAGTTTTCCAAGTAGTGTTGTAGGCCTAGGTGGTCTCAACCAAGCGATTTGCCCAATCATTTTTGCTGCTGCTCACCACTTTAGTCAAAATCTCTTCCAAAGTTTTGTTAGTGACTTCCACCTGTCTATTTGCTTGCGGATGAGAAGGGGTGGAAGTTCGGTGCTTAATCCGGTGATGAGCAAGCAGGTTTTCAATCAGGTTAGAAGTAAATTGACTTCCTTGATCTGTGATTAACTCTCTTGGGTAGCTGAACTTGTAGAAGATATTCTCCTTCAAAAACTCAGCTGCTTTTTCTTCTGTTGCTGCCTTGATTTCCTTTGTTTCTGCCCACTTTCTTAGGTAGTTCGTGCACACAATGATGTAAGACTTTTGTTTTGAAGGAGGGTTGATAGCAATGTGGAAAAAGTCGAAGTCGGAATTAATTCGGCAAGGGTCCAAAAGTTGCAAAATTCGTCAAAGTCGGGAGTTTTTTGAAAAAGTCGGCAAAAAGTCCGCAAAATTTAAAAACACAAAATTACTCATTTTTATTTTTTATTTTTTTTAACATCTAGAGTATCCACAACATCAAATAAATGCATTTCCACATAAACATGTAAAGAAAGCTATATATAATATGTATATGAAGTTTAGTGCTACATCACATATCAAAATAGTGAATCAACCCCTGAATTTTGAGTCCTGTCTAAGTCTCAACTCTCAAGAGTCAAAATATCAACAAAAAATATAATAAATGTATATCATGAGTCATCTAAAAGTCATCAAGTAATCAGTCACTGAGATCGTCTTCCCCTTTTAATTTTTGTTTCCGCTAATTGTATTAAGAAATAAGTCATGCATTTATTCAATAGATTGTAATCTGCTTGGGTAATAAGGCGTCAGGTGGTAGGTCCAATGAAAATCAACAGTGAGTATCACAGTAGATGTGAAAATTAATGCTTGGTGACTCCAAGCTGCTTATTTTTTGAGAAAATAATAGATGTCAGATTACTAACCTAGCCTTGGCATCTATTATTCAAAAACTCTTGGAGGTAAAATCCAGTTCTGATACATAACCTTTCCCGACATTTATAGGGAGTTCACCACTAAAGAAGATTCCCTTTCAAAACGTGCTCTCATTGCAGGAAGGATCTTTGTTGTCACAAGATTTCACAGGGACTTTGTTCCTATCTAAAAAATTGGTTCTTTTTGAGGCACTGGTTTTGCTTTTTATGGACAGGTTGTTGCTGTTTGATCTTCATGACCTCCTCTTTGTTGTTTCTTCTAGAAGCATTCAACAACTGTAACAATGTTTTTGATGGTGTGGGGTTCTTTCTACAGAAGGCTGTTGTATGTCTGTCCTTTTGGTACTTTTGTAATCTTTTGAAGGGGCAGTGGCTGTTAGAGTCTGGATCATTAAAGCCTGGAGGCTTAGCCAATGTATACTTTGCTTTCTAACTAGAAATATGAAGTATAAAGATTTGTTTTTCCTTGGAAAAGAAAAACATATCTTAACCTCAAAACTAATAGATTACAAATGAGACTGCTATGCTCGCAAGAAGTATGACAAACAATACAATGCAATAACTTGAAAATGCATGGATGGAAGCTTCAATTTACAGTTTTTTCACCTTTGCGGCCTCTTTATCCGCGGTTTGTGAAGGGAGACCGACTTTTTGGGTCGAAATCCTATTAAATCGGGAGTATAACGAAAAAATCGTGATTTTTTCTTTTGTGAAAAAGTCGCCAAAAAGTCGGGGGATAAAATCATTTAGTTCAAAAAATCGTGTTTTTAGGACTAAATCACGATTTTTTGTAGACTTTTTCCACACTGGTTGATAGGACCCACAAAGTCCATGCCCCACTTCTCAAATGGCTCGAAAGTCACTTGAGGTTGGAGGGGCATTTCGTCCCTTGGAGTTGGTTTCCCCATCCTTTGACATCAGTCACATTGGCTGATGTATTTCCTGACATCTTGATGAAGAGTGAGCCGATAGTAGTAGCCTGCATGTAGAATTTTGAAAGCAGTTCTTTTTGCTACAAAGTGGCCTCCACAGAGCCCATCATGAGAGGTTAGGAGGATGTCAAAAACTTCCTCCTCCCTGACACAACGCCTCAAAATCTGATCTAGGCCAAGTTTAAACAGGTTACCCCCAATCCATGTGAATGGGGCGCTTTTCCTCACGATCTTGCTCTTCTCCTTTGAGGATAGGTGTGGCGGGAACTGTGCCGAAACCAAGTAATTTGCTATATCAGCAAACCATGGAGAGAGTACTGAAATAGCAAACAGGTGTTCATCTGGCATTTGATCGTCCACCACCCTTTCTTCACCTACAGACAAATTTAGTCTAGACAGAAAATCAACAACAATGTTTTCCTTACCTGCCTTAGCCACAATGGTCAAATCAAATTGCTGCAATAAAAGTAACCATCTAATGATACGAGGATTTACATCAGGTTTATTCATTAAATATCTAATTGTAGCATGATCAATGTGTACGAATGTTTGATAGCCAGTGATGTAGCGTCTAAACTTGTTTAGGGAATGGACTACAGCTAGGAGCTCTTTCTCGGTTACGGTATAGTTTAACTCTGCCTTAGACAGGTTTTTACTGACAAAATATATGGCATATGGTAGCTTCTCTTCAACTTGTCCTAAGGCTGCTCCTATGGTTTTGTTCGAGGCATCTGTGTGAATGTGGAAAGGTAGGTCCCAGTTTGGACCTCTTAAGATTGGGGCAGTTACCAGCTTCCCTTTCAATGCATCCAGAGCCTCTTGACAGTTGTCAGTCCATATGAACTCAACATCCTTCCCCAGAAGACCAAATAATGGAGAGGCTAGCTTACTGAAATTTTTAATTAATCTTCTATAATATCTTGCTAAGCCTAGAAAACTCCGAACATCTCTTACCTTTTGAGGAGGTGGAACCCTTTGGATGATAGCAATCTTGTTGGGATCCACCTGTAATCCTTGCTGAGAAATTGTATGACCTAGCACGATCCTTTTAGTCATAAGAAATTCACATTTTTCTGGATTGAGGGACAGGTTCATTTCAATACACTTGGTTAAAATTTTTCCTAGGTTAGTCAATGCTTCTTGGAAGTCGGATCCATAAGGAGTAAAGTCATCCATATAGATTTCCACCGAATCATGAACCAGTGCAGCAAATATGCTCAGTACTGCTCTTTAGAAAGTGGCGGGAGCGTTGCATAACCCAAAGGGAAGGACCCGGTAGGCAAAGGTACCCCATGGACAAGTGAAAGTGGTCTTATCTTGGTTTTGCGGGCTGATTTGGATATGATTATACCCGCTGAACCCATCTAGGAAGGAAAAGAACTTCTTCCCTGCCAGCCCATCTAACACTTGATCTATGAAAGGCAAAGGGAAATGGTCATTTTTGGTGGCTTTGTTAAGTTTTCAATAATCGACACATTCTCCACTTCCCATTTTTCTTGGGCACAAGCACTAGAGGAGAAACCCACTCGCTGTCAGAGATGGGGTAAACGAATCCTGCATCCAATAACTTTTGCAGTTCTTTTTTGACAATGTCTTTAAGGGCTGGATTCATTCTCCTCTGAGGCTGCTTGACTGGTTTACAATCGTCTTTGATGTAAATGTGATGGGTACAGACTGAAGGATGGACTCCTTTCATCTCCTTATAGCTCCAAGCAAAAGCATCCAAATGGCAGTTCAATAAGCTATTCAGTTCCTTCTCCTGAGAGGGGGATAGGGATGAGTTGATCTTCAAGGTTATTTTAGGGCCAAATTCCACATTCTTTACTTGGGGGGAGGTCAGATCAGCGACACAAAGATCCGCTAAAGCACTGGCTTGGGTGTCCTCGATCGACTCTTCTAATGGTAGCACGCTGGGAGGTGGATTCTGAATCAAATTCTCAATAAGGTCATCCTCGGTTTGAGGACTTCCCCTGGGGGCTTCCACTATGCATACTGGTGCAGAGTAGACTTCATCCTCATCTTCCTCCTCCAACCAGAGAGGTAAGTCATGTTCTAGCAGAGGTTAGGCCGGAGGATATAGGACGAGCTGTTTGGACATAGGCCCATTCTTGATGGTCATGCTCCCAGCTCGACAATTGATGTAAGCATCTGCGGTAGCTAACCAAGGCCTTCCCTGAATGAAGGGGTATCCAGTGAGTTTTGCCTTTGGCTGAAGGACCAAGAAGTCCGCAGGGTACTCCCAAGACGCAGGGTCCTCCCAAGAATCAACGGAGACCATGACATCTTCCACAATCCCTTCGAGGGTCACGGTGGAGCGGTCTGCTAACTGCAGTACTGTCAAGGTCTTTCTTAGGGAACTTTGAAGGTTGAGTTTGAGCATAGTGTCCCTTGTCATCACATTAATGGAAACCCCTAGATCAATCAGGGTGTGAGGGATTATGGTGCCATTGATGTGGACATCAACTACAGGACTCCCAGGGTCCAGATATTTCAGACAGATTACTTGTCCCAACATTTGGTCGGACAGTTGTCCTATGACATTGATAGTTGGGGCATCTCTCTTGCGCCTGCCTGGGTGCCTAAAACACTTCTCTTTAATCAATTTGTTGTAGATTGGTACATCTTTTATGGCCTGGAGAAGTGGTATCTTCACACATAACTGTTTAAGCTCGCCCAAAAGTTCAGTCTCTTCTGGGTTTGGTTGCATGGTTCCAGTTAGTCTCTCAGGAAAGGGTGGAATGGCTTGGGGTTCACTTTCATGTTTCTCTTCCTCATCCTCCTTAGGATGAGGTTGGCTATTTGGGAGGACCTTCCCAGATCGTAGGTTGATCTCCTGAATCTTCACAACATAAGTAGGGCATGTTGTCTCTCTAGTATGTATTTGCTGGGCCTGTCTGTTATTGGGGTTCGGGTTCGGTTGAGCAGGCATCTGGGGTTGTCTCGGAGGAGCAGGAGGTAATGGTTGTGGTTGAGTAGGTGGTGGAGGCAAAATCGCAAAGGAGAGTTGTATTGGGGCCTCCACCCCTGTTGAGGTGCATTCCACTGAGGTTGGGGCTGAACATAAGAGTGAAACGAATGAGCAGCAGGTTGAGTATGGTATTGAGATGGATATGACCAAGGAGGGGGTGCAGACTAAGAAGGATGAGTAGGGGGAGCCCAAGAAGGTATGTGAGTGGATTGGTTGGGGTTGTAATAAGTCTGGGATGTCCCTTGGATCCCCTGCTGGTAAGGTCTGGATCCATGTGGCCTCCTTTGGTTTAGAAAGTAGAGCGGTTCAGTGGTCCTTCAGCCCCTTGGTACATTGCTTTAAGTCTGGGTAAAGCTGGATGGTTTGTAGGGTGGTCTTCTTCACAAACAAAACATACCTCTACTGAGTGCAATGGACACTCGTTCCGAGGATGTTTCCTTGTACATCTGGGACAAAAGACGGCCAAAGCCCTCTCAGCTTCCTCTTTCTTCTGTTGGATTCCGAAAGTATCCAGTGGCAGGAGTGATTAAGGTGGTTGGATTTGTTCAAGGATGGAGGGAGCAATGCTGCACAAGAATGTAAAAATTAAGGCAAATTGGAAAAGTGTGGCAAATGAAGGGAAGAAATTTGGATTAGGGGTTGGATTAGGCTGTATGATGGAGGAAGGTTAGGCAGGGATGTATTACAGGTGTTCTGCACACTATTTTTCAAAACTGATCGAACAAAGACTAGGAAAACCAGAGATCTAGCTATTTTCACCTAATATGACCTAAAAACCATAAACATGATGAACAAAAGTTTATAGACAGGAAACCATGCAAGATAACTATGGAAACTAAGCAAGAACAGATCTTAAACATGCAAGTACAACTGGTATCAACTTTTCCAACTAAAAATCTAACACTAGCAATTGCATGGAAAGGCAAAAACAATGTTTTTGTGGCAGCAAGTATGCTTTGGTCTCAGCTCATGGTCCCGCGGAGGGAGAGATGGGATTAAGGATTGCTTGATGGCTTTTTTGCAAATCTTTTCCTTTACCAAACTGTCAAATCAACTTGAAGTATGAAAAGCTATTTTAATCATAAAAAACAACCTAAGTAGCAAAGCAAGATTTTAACCTAAATAATAGAAATTATTCTATGAATGCAGCAAAGACACATAAAAGTACACAAAGGAGGTCTCGGCACTTGGGTTGTGCCCAATCCCAAGAGCTATAGCCTCCTAATGAAGCTCAGAGCTGGTACAAAGCGAAATTTATCTCCATTACTCAAAAAATAATCATGTCACAAAATTGTTTACAGCAAAAGCTCGAATATGAGCTGAAATGCAGAGCTGCACTAGAGTGCAAAAAACAACAGTTCAATGGCTAAACTACCAAGGCTTGAAGCCTTCCTACTTATGCACCATGAGGATTCCCAACAACCCTCCTCAACTTTAGGAGCTTGGTTGCTCAAAACTGCAGTTAATCAACCACTTCACAAAATTTGCTTGGCTGCCCCTTGAAATCATCTTTGGTGGGCTGTTGAACTCCGAGCTGATGGTGGAGAACTTGAGAAAGGGGTCATTTAGTGCTGGAGACACCCTTCCTACAAGTCTTCAGCCTTGGTCCTTCATATTTGGGTGTCAACTTGCTCATAAATGTTTGACCTTGGTCCAAAAGATGTCCAAAAATCTGCAATAAGCACGTATTAGATTTTGTGGTCTCATTCATTCAATTAACATAAATATATTCAAAAGCATGCATAGAATTATGAAGAATGGTGGATTAATCAAGAATAATAGGCAAAATGAGCCCAATAAGTTACTCATTTTTGGGGCTCATCAATAGTGATAGTTACATTCTCAACATAAGAAGAAGCTGTGTCAAGAATGATCTGTGACAAAGACATGATCTAGTTCTTCTAAGATCATGATCTCATTGAAGATGCAGAGATTACCTCCGTGGTAATTTCAAGGGACAGTCATGGTGCAACAATGATGTTATCAATGATGGTAGCTGTACTGAAAATATCAGTGATGTAGTAGTACAATGGTGATAGATTGGTGGCATACCTGTAGCAGCAATGAACAACATGATGCATGGGCAGCATGATGTATGAGATCATGGGAAGCATGATGAATGAGCAACATGATAGATGAGATCATGGGCAACATGATGCAAGGGCACAATGATGTATGAGATCATGGACAACATGATGAATGGGTAGCATGATAGATGAGATCATGGGCAACATGATGCAAGGGCAACATGATGTATGAGATCATGGACAACATGATGTATGGGCAGCATAGTGATCATGAGCAACATCATGATGCATGATGCAGCATGATGGTGCTACACGATAAGGTGCAACAAATGGACGAGATGCAGCACTAAGATAGGTGAAGGAGCCACCTTGAAGAATCAGTTGAAGCAGTATGTCTTCAACTGATCTCTTGCGATATCAAAAGTCAAGTATGGACTTCTATTGTAAATGTACTATCTCTCTCACTTTTTTAGCTGAACTTTGAAGAACATTAAAGAAGAATTGATCAAGGATTTCCCCACATTGTGGGGTTTGTCCCTGGATGGCGCCACATCTTGTGTCCTCTTGTCTTGGCTTGTCTTCTGCAATTTATATTTATGTTCTATCTGTAGTTTACTTTAATGCTGATGTGATTGCTAACTGTGAAAATTTAAATAAACTGCTCTAGCATAGAACATACCTAAAATTAACAACCAATGCCTTGACCTTGGGTGATGGAGTTTATGGGATGATTAACTTAGGAGAAAACAGCTAAACCCTAGCAAAGGAGTAAGGGAATTATGAAACCCTAGGTTTCAAACCCTAACTATAATTTTTGTGATGGAGCAAAATCAATGGGGAGAGCTAGTTGAAAGATTTATCCATGGGATTGTAATATAAATTCTATAAATGGGTAATGCATATAATACCATTACTAATATTCGATATAATAATTTTCAATAATAACTAGCACATAGAAACCCTAGATAATTAACTATTCCATACAATATCCACATAATACAAATATTTATCAAATACAAGGTACATTTACAAGATATTATGCTTGAACAAATCTTTTATTGCTCCAAAATGACATCTCCAAAGCCAAAGAATAGCTCCATAAGAAAAATCCTCAATAGATCACATCTTCACAAGGTACAAGGTTCAAATTCAGCTAGGTCAAATTCTATAAAAGGGCCGAATTAGATCATAAGTGATGATGAAAATGAAATTAGTCTAACCTCTATTTATGTGAGGATTAAGTCTCCTAATTTAACCTAATGAAGACCCTAAAAACAAGTTTGATCATTAAATAATCTTGGGTTATAAGCCAACCCATTAGCTAATGAGAAAATAGACATAATAGCCCCCACAAGTGTGAGCAATAACCTCTTAAATTGCTGACGTCATGCCTAATCAAGGCTCCAAATGCCATGCAAAAGTGTAAAGAGGTGTCAAAGAGTGTGTAGATGCCTGGATAATCCAAAATTCGAGGGTTGGCCCTCAAATCCACATCAATATCTCCTGTGGGGTAGCTAGGATGCCATCAAGTGGTCTCCATGGGACCCCAACTATCAAATAAGGCTTCCTTCTCTCCAACGTTAGGGCTTCCTTTGGTGCAACAAGCCCTCTCTAGTCTTTCAATGGGAGACCATCCTCATTTGGGCATTGAATTAACTCCTCTCCATCAGGTTGTGTCAAGGCTAGCTTAGAGGCATACTAGGCCTAGTGGTGTCATCCCAAAGAATCCTTAAAACTAGGTCAAAGTTGACCAATGTCTTGGGTCTCGAAGGTACTCTGAGACATGTCATCTGCTAGTGTTGTCAGGAGGCTCCAGTCTTCCAACATTGCACTTTCTTAGGTCATGCACTTCTCTGAAGGGCTTGGGTACTTGTGGAGTGGGTGTCCAAGGCCTGTGCTATGACAAAAACAACATGGATTCTAGTGAAGGCAACCAGCCATCAGAGACTAAGATCAATATGCATTGAAGTGACCAAACATGAATGCTAAGGGCTTATTAATACTTCAAGCAAAGATCCCCTTCTAAAATCAAGACCAAGTCTTCACAAAGGTTTTTCTCCCTTGGTAAGGGGTGGCTAATGGGAAGGAAAATTACAGGGGCTAATATTTGTCGGTTGAGTAATTTTCCATGATTTTTCCAAAGAAATGATTCACCAATCTCCATTATTTATCAAAATAATTCTCCCAAATTTTATAGTATAAAATTATTTTACTTTAAAATTTGCCAATTTTTTTATAGAAACTATATATAAAACCATTAGAAATATGGATATTTTTATGAAGATATCAACGAACATTTTGCAGTTTGCATATTTGGGACTAGTGAGATTTGTCAAAGTTTCTAAATTTTAAGATAAATTTCCATCCTTAAATTTTTCCTTCGCAAATGGTCAACCCTTTTAGGTGCTTCCAACTCCTAGGGGGAAGTACCATTTCCTTGGTCCACCCTTCAATTGATAGGTGTTAGTGTATAATAATGTGGTAATGGAGGGGAGAAGACTTCATGGTCAAGTTCCATGGTCAAAGGGACTACCTGATGGGGGTGTCCGCATCTTGAATGTATAGATGTGAGGAGGGAGCATTTGTGGATGCATGAGTTACCAACTTGGCTTGGTTTCTCTATCACTCCTGTGCATCTTTTACTTCTTGATTACTCATTGTATTACTGTTTATACCTCAAGGGTCAAAGCTTGCTTTGTATGATGTAGTAGTTTTATTACCCCTTTAAGATTAGTTAGTTAATCGCTCATCGGGGTTGGGACATGCAAGTGTTCCCTTTTGATGTAATGGAGCAGCATTTGCTCAAGAATCAGGTGATGGCCATATGAGGGAGGTAGAGCTCATGGTAGTCTTTTGTCCAGGTGCTAAATTTTATGCCCTACCCATCTTTTGCATATTGATTTTCTTTCTTTTGTTGCATTGTGGCTAGGATATGCTTTGTTTTTTTAGTTGCATCAATCTCCCAGGGCAAAATTTTTCGGTCCTACTTAAGGTATGTGAACATGTGAGTGCCAAATCCCCAAGAACCAATGACAAGTTGTACCCAAAGAATGGTGGTGAGATATGGGGGTTGTAATGTGGGATGGAAGGTGTTAAGTATGGCACAAGGGAAAATGGAACATGCTATCTCAATCATGGCTTTCCAAGTCATGCCCCTCCTATAACCCACAGGGTCTTAAGGGAGGTCGAAGTGGAATAGGGTAACAAATTAGCCCCCTTGGTAAGGTGAGAGAACAATATCACCAACATGGTTTGTCAATCTTCCAGATCACCCGTCATCCATACTAAATGCCCAAAACAAATAAGTACAAGCACCCGATTGCAAAGTGATCAAAATACCTTTTGAATAGTAGCCCACCTTGATACAAGGGTTAAAGCCAGATGGTGAGAGGCACATTTCTGATGCAAATGGCGAAGACACATGGCATATCATCATCTAATGGTGGCTGGCAAGGGCTGCTGGCTATTTGGATGACCAACCAGCTGTCAAATATGGGAGAAAAATTGCCTCCTATGTGATTACCCCTTTTGGTGGGTAACACACCCCATAACAATATAAAAACATAAAAGATAAGAAAGTAGATTATTTTCCAATTGAATGAACACCTTCATCTAGGCCACAAAGCGGGTTTCCCTAAGAGCAATGTTTTAATTTCTTGTATTGAGAGACAAGGAGGTGTTTTTTTTCTGAAATTTGCTTCTTTAAGGCATACAAAGCACATTGCAAAAATCCAGCAGTAGAAAGGTGTTACGAACAAAGTTTGTATGCTTGGAGGAATGCTTTGATACCAATGTTACAAACAAAGTTCATATACTCAGAGGAATGCTTTGATACCAATGTAACAAACAAAGTTTGTACTTCACAATAATCTTCAGAATACTTTAAAGACAGACATCCATTGTTGGACAAGTAATTGTATACATAAAATATTTGAATACAAGTGAGATGAATATCACAAATGAGGGTCCCATATATATCACTAGATAGGTACCCTTTCATGAATGGTCATGTCCATAGAGACATGCCTCTTCACTAATTATTAGTTTAATTATCATTATTCACTATTACTATTATTTACACTATTTGTACAATTTTTATATATATTTTATTCATAACATTGCCTTCCTCAAAAATCTGTCCTCAAAGCTTATTTATGAAAATACTTTATCTCTTTTTCTATTTTGAATGTCATCTTTGTTGATACAAGACAATATGATCCTTTAAGTTATAAACAAAATTGTTGAACTGAGAAGGCATTTGACTATTCTAGATTAATCTTCCATGGAATCTTCCTATCACTGGAAATTTGTAAGGAATTGTTATCATAGGACTGGATACTGCAATTTTCAGTATTCATGGATTCCTCTGAAATAGCCTCTCAATCTTCCGCTGTCGCAGTGAATTGGTATTCAGCTATACTCTACCTCAAACAGGCTTGTATGGGTCTCCCACAGCCCTAGACACAACCCTCCACTGTCTCAGAAAGGGTTTCCTAACGTTGTTGTCACAGAGAATGGGTCTCTCACCTCCTAGCTGCCTCAGAGCACAGATCTGCTGCCTCACAGGGTTGGGTCCAGCCTTGCTGCCTCAGGAAACAGCCTCTGCTTGACTCAAAAGGTAACTCACTGGCCCAGGATTGACCTGCCAGCATTGTTTCCTCAGGAAACCACCCTCACATGCCTCAGAAATATCTCGCTGCCACAGGTAATGCCTCAGAAATAGTTCGCCGCCATAGATAATGCCCCAGGGATAATTCACTGCGATAGATAATGTCTCAGAGATAATTCGCTGCCACAGATAATGCTTCAGAGATAGTTCACTGTCACAGATAATGCCTCAGAAAGATGATCCTCCACTCGGAACTTTGTTCTGTAACCAGAAAGTTAGAAGGATTGGCTAGGGTGGAATCTTTCACCACCTAAACCAATCAGAAAGAAGGGTTCTTAAAACCCTCTAAGACCCTCAGCCTAAAAATCAGAAAGAACAATAATCCATGATACTCACATTGAAACTCCTCTTTCCTTTTTCTAGATTCCTGTTGGGGTTTTCTTCCTAATTTTAATTTTGTGTGGGTAACAAGTTTCCATTTGCCCAAATTATCTAATGTTACTTAAGTAACATCAAATAATGGGTTCCCCCTTTTACAAATGACTTTAGCCTATGGGTTAAATAGGCTACTACATCCTCCCTTGGGCAATTTAGTTTGAGCGCTGTCATGAAGAGAGTGAGTGATTTGATGTCCTGCGTAATGAGAGATTTTAAGTTGTGCAAATACTTGTAGGTTTTTTATTTTCATATGAGAATCACATCCTAATAAAGACGGTGCTGGATTAAATGGTGCGTGAAAAATATTTCATCTGTCCTGTAAAACCCTAAGCCAAGAAGCACATAATCAGGCCTGCATGAGGAGAATAAAAGACATTGATTTCTATCCTTACACAAATTGCAATCTTCAAAGGCATGTGATTATATTCAAATATCTCATGGTTTTATTTCAAGATCTTTATAAAGCTAATAACAAATAAGGGCAGGTTCAAAAAGTTGATTATATGTTTTGGTGGATTATATATATCAGAACGACTGTTATATTATCTGGCCATAAAAAAATCAACAATGATATCCACAATGGCTACGTTAATCACAGTGGTGCACTAGTTTGGCCTGGAGGAGATATATTCAGACGGACAGCCAGAGGTGCCCAACAAGGACAAATATTTTTCTGAAGAGCTGGTCCGTAGTCCAGAGCAGGGTAACATCATTGCATCTGCATAGAAAACATAGAGATTGCAGAAAGACAGATATACAGACTTGATGTAATTTTTTTATTGGTCTCAAGTTTGTGTGTGAAAAAAGGAAAAACGTTTACAAACAGAGATATAGAGAGTTAGTTTAATTCCTAGACTCAACTGGGGAAAATTTAAACTCCAACAGAGATTATTGTTTCCTGATTTTACTTTTCAGAACCATCATTTTCTTCATTTTTCAGTAAGTTTAGGGTTTTCAGTATTATTTCCAGCATAATTAAGTTTGGAAGGGATAAACCCTGTACCCCAGAGTATTATCTTAGAAAAATAGGCAGACAACCTTGCATTAGTCCTTGTGATGTAGGAGAGAAGCCTCTATCTCTATGCTTTGATCTGAACAGTAATTTAATTCGGGAGATTCCTATTTTGGGAGTTTGGGGAGGTTGGAATTTGGGAATTTGGGTAGGTTGAATCGTGGAATTTGGGAATTTGGTTTGGCAGCTACACCCTTATAAGGGTTATGATGGAAGCATACTTAGTCCATGTTAATTTTCCAATACCAGATCTGATTTAAATTCCTAGCAATTTATTTTATGCCCAGAAAAATATTCACCCAGTAAAGTATTCTTCTGAAAAACTGCTGAATGAAAATACAATGGTATTCTAACTTAATTAATTTGCAGCGGAAACATAAATAGAAAATCATTCTCAAACACAGGAAATTTTTTCACCCTCCAAATCTTTCCTTCGCTTCATTCTCAGGAAATGAAGGGCTCTCTCAACATGGATAATGACCCTCGGAGAATACACAGAAAATACAGCTAATGGAACCTTGGCAAAATCGGCCCCCAGAAATTTGCCCTGCACTTTTGCTGGCTCTCTCATAAGTATAAACCTCTTGAAGCTGCTCAGCTCTCCATTCATGCAGCCACAACCCTCCTGGCCTCCTCACACTTGCGTTACACCTAAAGAGGATTTTGGACATCTTCTGCATGCTTGCACGCACATGTTCGAGCTATCATAATCAGCACTCCCTCATGGCGAGCAAGATATTTTGCACCACCCCCATCTTATGTCTATAGAAAACAAACTTCCCTTTCACCAGGGGCTTGGTTTAGAATGTCTGCAATCTGCTCATTTGTGGAGATATATTGGAGCTCCACAGCTCCCCTTTGGACGTTGTCTTTAATGAAGTGATACCCAATCTGTACATGCTTGGATCTCTTATGAAACACTAGATTCTCCAAGGGTTTGAAGCAACCTGGTTATCACAGTGAATCATTGTGGGGTCCAACTTGAATCCAAATAACCCTATGAGCACCTTGTGAAGCCAAATGGCCTCACATTTGACTAAACTCATTGCTATGTACTTGGCCTTGTGCTGAACTGAGTACCGTGGAAGATTATTTCTTGATAAACCATGAGATCACTGCTGACCCAAAGTCGAAGCAGCACCCTGAGGTGCTCTTCCTGTCCAATGCACTCCCAACCCAATCTGAGTCCGTGTCATCTTGCAATTGCGCTCCACCACTCTTGATATACTGCAACCTACACTCCACTATACCTCATAGATATGTGAGCATTGGCTTCACTGCAACCCAATGCAACTTGCCCGGCTCCACCATAAACTAGCTCAGGGTATTCACAACAAAGCATATATCTGGTCTAGTGTTGGCTAGATACATCAAAGAATTGATTAGTTGCTTGTACAATGTTGGGATCTGTTAACCATTGAAGCACACTTGAAGACTCTATGCCCAAGGATATGTCAGAGGATTCTTGCACCTACAAAGCTCAGATATCATCAGAGCTTTTAAGCTCTTTCTTCTCTCTCATCTTCTTCATTGTACTCAAATTCCGCAAGCCTTGCGAGTTATTGTAAAGTGACGCTAGCATAATGAAATAGAGTCATGTAACAGGCTTAGGTAGCTTAGGACTTTGTTATCAAGTGAGTTCACTCTAGGGAGTTTTTTTTACTTGGTTAATTATTTGTGCTTTTAAGTGCCTAATAATTAATTCAATTTTTTTCCCAGTTAGAATCCCAAAGCTGGAGTGCGGCTTGATAGCGAGGCCTTAAGTGACTCCTAGTGTCTAGAGTCAATGTATATTACCATGTTAGATCACTCATAAAATTTCACGGAATTCGATTAGGCCTAGGTACTATTTTTAAAATTTATAAATTTCTCGCAGGGCGGAATTTTTAATAAATTGTTTATGTTAATTGTAGAAAGTGATGTCTAGAGAAGTTGTAGGGGGTATGAGTGGTCAAAATTGGACCTCTTCGCATCAACTTTCTACTAAGACACACTTTGAGGGGTAAAAAATAAATTATAGACCTTCAAAACCCACTTTTCCTAAGCCTAGGGGAAAATGTGGCAATAAAATAGTCAGAAATTAAATAAATGAGAGAAAATAAAGATTCTCTCCAAGTAAAAAATGCTCAAAAATGAAGTGGAAATTCAGCAAGAGTTAAATTCAAGTTCTAAAATGATGTGGACTTCATCTAAGCCAAGAATTGAGGAGCACATGTGCAAATCGAATATCTCAAGAAGACCATGAGTTTCTCCAACAAACTTGCACTATTTAAGGAGGGAATCTTGAGTTTAGAGATCAAGTTGAGGAGTTAAATGATGATATGGTATGATTTGATTTGATGGAGATGAGGTGGAGAAGTGGTCTCCTACCACTCCACCTCACTATACACGTCTCTCTTCTACTTCCACGAGTTCCTCATCAAGGATTGAGTGGGCATCATGGAGCTTCGATTTGCATGTATTGTGGCATTGGGATCATTTATTGTGACACTTGGATTGAGGCTCTCTCATTGGGATTTTCTGCCATAGTTCTATTTAAATGAGCCTTTGGCTCCTATTGTTGTATCTTGATATGATCTCTTGTGCTTGGGGAAGCTCTGCTCTTTTGGACACTTACACTTTGATGCAATAAAAGACTTTGGGGTTCAACTATGAGATGTTATTCTTCTATGGTTGTGGTATAATTCTTGATCACGAGTTTCATTTTCTATTGGTAATATTGTGTTTATTTTTTCCATATGCTTGCTAAATTTTTGTAGTGTAGAGCTATCTTGCACTAGCATTTGGTTTTAGTGATTTATTCTAGTTAAGGAATGCTTTAGTAGATTTTCATATAAATCTCTAATATTTCCTTCTCATTATATTTTTTCTAACCCATGTGGATGTAATGATTCTATTTGAAGCTTTGTAGATTTTTTTTTGGATTAAGCCTTAAGCGTGAGGGGGCATTCTTGGAGGAATCAAACCACTCTTGATCATGAACATGGATGAACCCACATTGTGATATCCCAAAATTTTCATCATTCGATTTTGTGTTTGTAGGGATCCTTGGCTTTGGCTTGTAGTCAAGTCGGCTTCAATTAAATGATTTATCTTAAACACTTGTGCTTATATTGATTTTATTTGCTTTTAAGAGCATGTCGATAGCTAAACAAGGAGGATAGTACTACTCGCATTCTTGGTTTAGCCTTTGTATGCTACTTGTAGATACTCCTTTGCTTTTCCAATGCGCTTTCCACTAACTTTGAGTACTTGTTTTGCAAAGAGAACTAGAGCCTTGTTTGGAAATATTTACTCCCCTCTTGTTGGTAGGATTTAGGGAGCAAAAGGGCTGAAACTACTTACCATTTTTGCAGGTCCCTTAGCACTGATTTGGGAAAACTTTTGCTTAGGCCGTGAGCACTTTTTGGACACTTTTGCTTAGGATGTGGGCTCTTTTGAGGCAGCCTTCATTTCTTGTCAAGTCTGTGGGCTAAAGAGGCTTGACCTCTCTTCCTCTTGGGCAAACCTTCCTTTTCTTGGAGGCTGATTTTTTGGATGTAAAAAGTCCTTTGCTTTTCAGATTTGAGAATTTTTCTTCTTGTATCTCATTTGCTATTAGCCTTGTACTTCAAAGGAGGAGATCTAGTGTTTAAGAGCAACAACTATTGTGAAGACCCACCTTGATTGTATTGCAAACATAATGTGAATATTGGCATGCATACAGGGCATCCATATGATAGCTACATATACATGACCTCTCTTCCTCTTGGGCAAACCTTCCTTTTCTTGGAGGCTGATTTTTTGGATGTAAAAAGTCCTTTGCTTTTCAGATTTGAGAATTTTTCTTCTTGTACCTCATTTGCTATTGCCTTGTACTTCAAAGGAGGAGATCTAGTGTTTAAGAGCAACAACTATTGTGAAGACCCACCTTGAGTGTATTGCAAACATAATGTGAATATTGGCATGCATACAGGGCATCCATATGATAGCTACATATGCATGAACCACATGTATTGCACTAGTATACATATCGACTAATATTGAAAAAAATATCTAAGTTAGGTTAATAAATCAATTATCAAAGTAAATCCCTAACTCACCATAATATAATAAATATATCAGGTAGGGCCTTTGATATATACCACCCGTATATATATCTATATATATATGATAATCCTTTAATCAAAGATATATATATATATATAAAACAAAAATAATAAAATATAAATTAAATTTATTTGATTTATAATTTAATTTATTTATATGTTAAAAATAAAGCGAATTATTAAAATCTAAAAAAATTAATTAACATATTTACAAAATATTGTATTAACTATACAAAAAAAAACCATAATATAAAATTTATTCAATCAAAAGAAAAGTAAGAAAAGTAAGTGACTAAAGTAATGGAGAGGAGTTGAGAAGATAATAGGCATGGGCGGTGGAGAGCTTGAGACGGTGTAATTGAGCTTATAAGGGAGTTGAGGAGGGAATTCTAGAGGGAGGTTGGGACATAGAAGAGGAATTTCTAACAAAATCACTACAGAGGGAATTGAGTTTTAATTGTTCTTGAAATTTTGGGCATGGGGGGGCAAAGTACCTTGGATTTCAAGTACTTTGGAGCTGGGTATTGAGATTGTGCTCAGTTTGGCAGGGAGGTTTTGATCGTTTTGGTAACAAGGAGCGAGAGCCACGGTAGAGTAGAAACATTTTCAACCACAAAACTCCAGGTTGGTACTCAATAGTAAAATTTATAAATTATGTACAAAAATTACACAGACAGTAGTATACTCTGAGCATAATATTGGTTATACCTTGTTAAATTCCTAATTTAGGGCCTCGCATTGATTTTATTTGAGACCTTTTGAAGTTTTCTCTTCTTTGTAGTAAGTTGATGAAAGGCTGATTTTTTCTTGGGGGAGCTTGGGAAGTTTTTCCCATGGTATCCCACTTCATTTAGAGGGAGGAAATCTTCTTGGTTGGTTAACTTTCTTTAGTCTAGTTTCTAATTTGCTCAACTAATTTACTTGCATGCATCATTTCATTTGCTAATCTAATCTAGTTGTGCATGTTTAACTCATAACCTCAACACATAACACTCGCATTTTCCTATTTTGCAATCAAACTTGCCAATCCATTTACTTGTATCTTGTGTTGTGCAATCTATTTTTCATTTGCTTAGGCTATCACAATACACAACAAGAAGGGCATAGCACTGTCATTTCATTTGGCAAGCTAATGTTTTCATGGTTTCATTCTTATCATTAAGTCATCTAGTTGCAACTTTGTTTACTTGTTTGGAAGTTTCATGCTCAACTTGGTTTATTTGTATCTCACTTTTAAGCACATCTTTGGAGCACCCTTTACAAGTCCATCTATTTGCAACTTTAGCTTGAACAATATAATTGTGTACTTTTTATTAGCTTATTCCATTTACAAGCAACTTGTTAGCTTATGATTTCATGCAACAATTGTCATATTATATCATTTTCATTTCAAAGCTTGTGAGTTGGTGTCTTAAATCATTGAGCCGGTTTCCATTTTAGTATTTCCATTTGAGTTGTTGATATATATTTTATGGAGCATCATTTCTAGTTTGTCATTTGTGATAAGTGCAAATCTTGATCACAAATATCATTGTTATTGGAAACCCATTGTCATCAACATATCTCATTGGAAGCATTGCACTCACATTTAGGCATTTCACCTTGCATACTAAAATAGGCTCGCATTTCTCTAAAAAACTACCTCCAAGTATAAGCTTGGTTGAATAGACATCTAAGGACAATTTTTTTTTGAGTTTTCTTTCACTTGGTATGCAATAAGGTTAAAATGTTTGAACCCGCAGTTCTCTTGTGGCCGAGCCCTTGTAGGAACGAAGACACATGGATTGCAAGGATACTGGGAAGGGTATTGTTAACAAAGGATTAGTGCCTCCTCAACCCATTCTCCTTGCAACTCACCCCATTTCTTACCTTGCGGCCTTGGTGGTTGTTGTAGCTCGTTTTTCACTGTGTTTTAAAATTGTGAAAAAGAACAATTATATATTTAAAAAAAAAATCAATCAAAATCAAAATCTAGAATAAGTGTTAAGATTTTGATTTTATAAAGGGTGGATTAATATTAACATTGAGAATGATGCAACATTAATTTTGGTGGGGCCCTGTCGGATTTGTTTAAAAAAATATTACATAGTTAAATGACAAGCCAATTTGTTGTGCAGAGTTAATTGCCGTGTCAGGACCCCCCAATGGTTCCAACTTGACACCACAAATTGCACGACAGTTATGCCCGTGGTTGCCTCCTTAGAGAAGTCAAACAACTGATGGTTGACAATCAATCGACGATCGAGATTGGATCACTACCAGCGGGCTTTCCCCATCTCGGTAGGTGCCCCTGTAACTCCGCGGCAAGCAAGCGCAACCGGACAAACTGGTCCTCCACGTCATCACCACGTCATTGCCATGTCACCCCATCACATCGTTACGTCTTTTCCGCCATGTCATTCATCTTGTACATGTCACTTCACCATTTAACGCCATTTTCCCTCCTGTTTTCCGTGTTCCCATGAACTCTGTTTTGGCCTCATTTTGCCATTTGTCATTCTCAATTCCCCGTGTCCGTAGCACGTTACAGTTGTTGTCCTGCTTAAATTCGAAGTCACTATTGCCAAACATTTGTTAACCAGGTATTTATACATCATCTCCAATTGTTAAAATCTTCAGAATGTCGAAGAAAGCTGTTTTGTCAGGTTCTTCTACCCACATTCCTCTCATGGACACCGAGAGGGATACTTTTGATCCAATTTGCTCTCTGAATTTAATGGAACTCCATCAATATATTTTAGTCAACCAAAAGGAGTCTCCTGGATAAGCTTCAGTTGTATAGTCTGGTCTTTCACTGCAATTATTCCCCAAACTTATGTCTTCCTTGAGTTTATTTATTGATTAGTCTCTGCTCTTTACCCTGAGAAGTGCTTTGTGATGAATGCGTTAAGTAAAAACATTTTTAGGTTGTTGATTTGGGGTAGCATCGGATGTGCTCTAGCCACGAAATTTGGTGGAGAGGTTGGGGCACATGAGATCTCCAATACCCAGAAAGGGTTTGGGTAGATTCTAAACAGATCTGGAGATATTAAAATAATCAATATTTTTAATGGAGTCCCTAAGTCTAAACTTAGAGAAAATAAAATATTAATCTGTATTAATATGAATCTGTGTTAGAATGGTCCAAAAGACATGGATCAAGCCAGATCTAATCTTAGCCATTGATTAGGGATTTAATCTCGGTTGTTGAGATGTCAACAGAGAAAATATAAGAGGAGGCTTGAGGGGCATTTGGAGAACACACTGAGGGAGACCAGTCAGTTCAATTTCTGGAGCTGAGTTTGCTGAGAAATTGAACCAATGGTCTGGAGAGTTGTCAGGAGGCAACAAGTACAGAACAAAGAGACGGGAGATTAAGCATAAGAGGTAGATGCAAAGCCAGAGGAAGCCACGCAAAGGCAACAAAAACTACGCAGAGCCAGAAGGGCTTGCGTCATCCACGCAGAGGCTATAGGAGTGACGCAGAAGCCCAAAGAGATTGCGCAGAGCCTTAGTAGACTGACGCAGAGGGTTTCAGGGTATAGCAGAGGTCATAGGGCCGGGTTTAGAAAAGAGTTAGAAGTTTGTCTATCTGTGGGTAAGCCAGTTTGGCACCCTGTTGTACAAGAAAATTGCTGAATAATAAAATCCTCCCTTGCTGCACCGGTTTTCCCACATTGGGTTTTTTCGGGGACATTAGTCCAAAATAACTGTGTCAATGTGTGCATATGTTTGTTTTTGTATTACGGTGTGACATCTGCAACAGTGTTTATTTTAATGTTTGTTGAAGTAATTTCATGAATAACTTATGATTAAATAAGTAGGAAAACCTTCAAACCTTTACACCCCATTTTTAGAAGAAACCTTGTTGTCAACTTTTCAAAAATTGTTTGGGAAGGATTATGCCCAAATGACCTTCTTTTTAATGGCTAGAGGACAACAAATGCCTATAGAGTCCACTCAGTTTTCACTTGAAACTTTTGTTGATGTAAGACTAGTTTTGCAAATAATTGCCAAGGTTTTGGGAAGGGAAGACACAACTATTATTGATTGAGCTATTTTGGGGATGTTTAATTTAATGTTGCAACCTGAGACTATACTTGATATTCCTGCTTATTGGGAAAAATTGGTTAATTCTCAGTTGTCAGACCTAGCTCTTATTGGTTGTTTCAGATTTCCTTCATTAGTGACTTATCTTTTCTTGTACACTCATGTGGAGAGATTCATGCATTTGGGTCTAAATATAATGGATGTACATAAAAAAAGGCAATCAGTGATGAATTAGATAGATACCTTAAGAAATCATGCCAATTATGAAGGATTTACATACTTCACTACTTCTTTCATGTCAGTTGTGTTGACCCTGCCTCCTACACCTACCTACAAGTCAGTGAGAAAAGTCTTCAACCCCACGAGGTGTGGTTGGCAGCAGGGAACTCAGAGAAGGGGCTGTCACACTAATCCCGACTCTCTTCGTTTGAGCTATCTCCTTGGTTAGCTAAGGGGGGTGGTCCCTAATGAAAAGTTGAGTAAAAAAATGTGAGTTTCTAGGAGAGTGTTATAGTGAAAATTGATTACTTTTAAGGATTTATGAGCAAATATGAAGTGAGCAACTTGAAATAACAACGCCAATCTTTAATATGATTAAAAACCATAAAACCAATGCCTTGTAAGGAATTTGCTCAACAATTTTTAAGATATATTTGCTCAAAGTAAAATGCAATGCTCTCAAAAGAGAAAAGAAAGTCATCTTGAAATGTAAATAAGAATTGTTAGCACAAGATGTGTAAGATACAAAATTCTTTTGAGATAATTAACTTTATAAATCAAAACATATGAAACATATCTTGTCAAAATCCAAACATTAGTAATCAACTTGGAAATGTAAAAGAAAGGAAGTGCTAAACCAAGACATCAATACGCAATTAGACTTGAAATATGAAAAACAAACACTTGTTTGAAAAGATTACAATACTTGTTTTTGGAATAGACTTTGCATATGAAAACTCAAACCATCAAGAGACAAGTAAAGTAAATGTAATGGAAAGTGCTCTTGGTTAATTTTATTAATTAACTCTACAACAAGATTACAATTTAACTCTTCAATCCTTAGACCTCATCCTCGCCCAATGATATGGAACTCACAGTGAGGAGTCAATAGAGGAATAGAGGGCCCCTAAGATGTCTACTTCAACCAACTTATGTTGGAGGTAAAATTTTAATGAGACTTGGGGCCTTCTTACACTAAAATGCCTAGGTGAAATGCAAATTGTGTTAATTCCCCAAATTAAAATAATGATACATGCAAATGCTTCAAAGAGTTTGATTTGAAATGCTTGAAACTGAAATAGTGTTCAACATAAGTTGCAATTATAACTTCAATTGTAGGAATAAAATTAGCTTACAAGTGTTGCATGTGTTTCATCAATGATTTAAAATGATACAAGTAATCTGCTTGAAAGTAAAATTTGTTTCAAATAGACAATGACAATAAATTGCTCCAATATTCAAGATAAAAATGAAGCATGTATTCAAGTGCTCATGAAACAATTTACCAAGGTAAATGGAAACGAATCAAAGTTTGTTAAGGATATAAATTGCTTGCATGTAAAGGATGAATTGCCCAAAGTAAAGTGTAAGCTTGTAGCTCCAAGCAACAATGAGAAAGAAAATGCAAAGCTCAAATGAAATTGTAACAAACTTTAACATAATGAAATGTGATAGTGAGGTTGTGTTAATTCCCAATTAAAGTATGCAAGTGAATGAAGTACAAAATCTTAAACCATGCAAATGTCAATCCACGCAAGAGAAGCCTCCCTCTAAATGGGGAGATAGGATACCATGAGAGAAATCCCAAGCTCCGACAAGCAAGTTAGATCTTTTATTAATATTACAATGAGAAGAGGGCCCTTCAAAGTTCTCAACTATACTTCAAGGAGAGTCCTCACAATAATTTCTTGAAACTTAGACACTAGACCTCCTTTCTTGAGAAATTAGTGACAAGATCTCACAAAACTTACGTATGGGAAACAAGATGTGAGTTTTCTCTAAATGCCCACGGCTTAAAGAGGAAAATGGGCATCCCTCTAGTGAACTCGACTTGGCCAAAATAAGCGTCAAAGGGCTCACGCCATCCTTGGAAATCGAACCCACATCACTTGCCACAGGTCCTGCAAACACTTGTTAGATGTTGCTCGAACTTGCTTTTCAAAATCTGCCACACAAGAGTTAGCAAACAATCCAAACAATGGCTGAAAAATAAGTTAAGTATTGATGGAAAAATCAGTAAGATAAAATGTATATGTACAATTATAATTTACAAAAGGCTAAGCTAAAGAGTGAGAGTAAACTCTTGTCTTTGCCTAGCCATCTTCAAGATCTTAGATAGCAAATGAAAGAAATGAAGTACAATGTTTTTTTTAAATAGATTTAAATTTAGAAGTTTTCGGCTTGTGTACAAGTTATGTGCCGAAATCCCCGCAAAACCACTTTGTAAAATAAGACTATGAAGGTTTAAACAACAAATGAAAGCTTCTTTAAGAATGTATCAAGAGTGGGTTGGTCTCTCCAAAGACTTCTCCTCACGCTTGATTTTGTAATCCCTGTTGAAATTTGGTACCGGAGGACAGGTGGTTCCCTTAGGCTTTGATCTTTGGCCGAGGGAAAAGTGTCCAAAAGATTTTAATTTTTCTTCTAAAGTAACTTTATAATTTTTATAAAGTTAAATCTAATTTAAAAGTGACTTTAAGTGATAAAGTTACTAAAGTCTAATTTTAAAGTGACTTTAATAAAGTTAATGTAAAATTAGGAAGGAAAAGTGACTTTGGAAATAAATGACTAAGTGGGTCTTTATTAAAGTGGGGTGAATTAAAAAATAGAAAGTGAGATTTAAATGTGCATTTAATCTCAGCCATTGATCTAAATCTATTTCAGCGATTGGATTTAGAGATCACCCAAAAGTCATTTGGATCACCAAAAGTCACTTGGAGTTATATTAAAGGAGGAAAAGGAGGAAAAGATCATTCATTCTTTCATGAGCAGATTGGGAGAAGGAGAGTAAGAGAGCAAGGGAGATTTCTGGACAAGAATGAGAAAGAGGCAGGAGTTTGGCACACATACCAGGCAGCTCTTCAGCAAAATCAGAACAGCAGAAAGACAAGTTTCCAGGTGGTCCGTTGGGCTGAAAACGGATAAGTTTGCTTGCTGAAAAAAAAAATCATTTTGCTGTAATTTTTTGCTGAAATTTTCTTGCTGTAAAAAGACATTTTTCAGAAATAAAGAAGAGCTCTCAAACTGGTTTTCCCCAAGAGTTGTAGGGGGTTTTTCCAGGGTCACGTTGACCAAAAATATCAGTGTTTTAATTTGTTTTAATGGCTGTTTATTACTGCTGATTTTTATTTCTGCAATTTCCAGCATTCTGTAAATTTTCCAGAATTTGTGTTTTCAGCAAAATTTATTTTTCCAGCTTGTTGAATGTATGGTTATGGGAAAGGGCATTTAACTACATGGGAGAAATAAGGAGAAACTGAAAAACCGGGGTGGGAAAACAGAAATTTTAACATGGTATCAGAGCTTGAGTGCTGAAGGGCAGTTTGGGACAGCAAAAGAGAAAAATTACAGCTGCTGATTTTTCACTCAGAAAATTCCAGCAAGCTGATTTTTCATAAACAGCAGGTTTATCTTTACTACACAGCAGTGCTATTTTTCAGTTTTAGGACAGCAGGATGTCATTGGGATTTAGGGTGGAGGATAGGTTGGATGGGCATACAAATTACAGCGTTTGGAAGGAGAGAATGCAGAGTATCTTTGAGGAGGCAGAAGTCTGGGATATCATGGTGCATACCACTCAGACCCTTGTTGTTGTGCCTACTGATGCTACTCAGTTGGCTGCTTATAATAGAAAGAACAACAAGGGTAAGAGGCTGATTCTAGACGGAATCAAAGACCATTGCATTTCTCATGTGAGAGGAAAGAGCAATGCCCATGAGATGTGGACAGCATTGTCCAATCTCTACCAAAGTACCAATGAGAATCGGAAAATGGCTCTGAAGGAGAAACTGAAAAACATTAAGATGGGCAATGATAGTGCAGCTGGATATCTCACTAAGATTACTAATGTGAGAGATGAGTTGGCAGCGATTGGAGAGGCCATTCCACCCACTGAGTTGGTGCGGATTGCGGTAAATGGTCTCCCCGGTTCATGGATGAACTTTGCTGATGGGATTTGTGCTCGTGAGACCTTTCCCACATGGGAGAGGTTTTGGGATGATTGCATTCAGACAGAGATCAGAAAAGGTCAGCTTGGGGCAGCCAAGCCAGTTGAGCAGGATGAGGATGTAGCACTGGTGGCAGGAGGCAAGAAAGGCAAAGGGAAGAAGCAGGCTTCCACAAGCAGTGGTTGGGGCAAAGGCAAAGGTAAAGGTAAACAGGTAAACACACAGAAGGACTATTCCAAGGTGAAGTGTTGGAATTGTCAAAAGATGGGACACTATGCAGTTGTGTGTCCGGAGAAGAAGAAGAAGAAGGGGAAGGACCAGAGTTTTGCAGCTTCAGCAGAGATTGAGGACTTTGCAGGTCGTTTTGACCGGGAGTTTGCATTCACTATGTGTGAGTCCTCTAGTGCAGGATCACCTGCCATACAAGTTCAGAGGGAGCAGGCTTTTCCCTCGATTAGCAGAGCATCTACAGGTATCTGGTATTTAGACAGTGGGGCTTCACGTCATATGACAGGAGTCTGTGAGTACTTCTCGGAGCTTTCAGAGAGTGGCACTGTGTTAAATTGGCAACTAGGGCCAAACTCCATGTGTGTCAGCTTATTTATGGCAGCTGATATTTTTATTGGATCCCTCTCGTCGAGAGGTGTAGGATTGATCCAAAGATTATTCGATTCCGATATGTATTTATGGAGATATGAATTTATTTAGATTATGATTTTACTATCTGGCCGACCAGCTCTTATGTAGGCTCTAGAAGCCCAAACGTCATGTCTATTCATCATCCTCTTTTAGTATAAATAAGAGAGGATTTGGAGTCATTAGACAACACATTCTTCAAGTGATCTCCTCCTCTCCATGTCTTGGGTTATTGGTGAAGGAGAGACACTAAGAAGAATATGTTGGCCTTAGATGATGCCCTAGCTACTGTACATTGTTGAAGGAGATCTGGCCGCAGTAAAGGAGACCTCACATGCAGCTAAATGGAAGACCCTATCCGCAACAAAGGAAGGCTTGGATAAGGCTAGATCCGCAGACATTGAGGAGACCCTCTACTCAGTTCAGATGATGCCCTATATGCAGTTGAGATGATGATCTAGCCGCAGTTCAACTGTGCCCTAGCCACAGTTCAGACGTGTCTCAGCCGCAGTCAAGGAAAGGCTCCTATCCACTAACTAAAGAAGCTCCATTACACAGTCAAGTGATGCACTAAATGCGCTGTCCTGAAATCTAATATGGAGGCATTATTACACTATACAAAAGCCTTATACAGAGGCCCTAATATGCTGCCTGTCGCAGCCTAAACGCAGTCTACACACAGCATATATATATATACGCACAACTTGGAGCACTTGTACACTGTCCAACATAAATGTAACCGCTGCAAAATAAAAGGACCACAGTCAGAACACTGATCATGAACGCAATAGTCAGGATAGTCAGATATATACATATACAGAGGACAGTCGAATATATATATACGCAACATATATATATATATACACGCAGGCATAATCCAACGCTGTCATGTATGAAGCCATCGGGATAGAAGAACCACTATGGAAAGGAAACCTATATGTTGTTCATGGTACGCTGATATGCTGTAAATTCAATACACTATAAGCTATTCATTGAAGACATTTATACACAGTTCATAAAAGACTCATACGCAGGATATGGTACAGTCATGGCACACTTGTAAGGATTTCGTTTGAATGAAGAACTGTCTATATAATTCTGGAAGACCATACGCAGTCATGAAGAGCTCTCAACGTTGTTCATGGAAACCTTATATGCTGTTGTGGTACTCCTGTAGAATACCTGGTATAAGGATGACCATGTCATGGATCTATTTTATAGATCACATGCCTATTTATAAGGAAAACCTGTACCCAAGCTAATAATCATTGTCGCAGTAATGATAAGATATAGTCATCATGCTGTAGACCTCATTGGAGACTTTTTTGATATAATGAAATGACAGTCATAATAGAAATCTCTGTATATCAATGAGAGCAGTAAACTAGTCATTAGATGGGTGCAGATCCATGATGTTGAGATCAACTCAGTGATATTTGGGTGCAGTGTAACATGATGAATGGGCAGCATGAAGATCATGAGCAACATGTAGGATGCAATGTGTTGGTGCTACACTGTAAGTTACAACAAATGGACGAGATGCAGAATGATGATAGGTGAAGGAGTCACCTTGAGAATCAGTTGAAGCAGAATGTCTTCAACTGATCTCATCGTTATAGGAGATGATCTATGCTTAGATCTAGATAAGTCAAAGTGTTGACTTCTATTATAAATGTACTCTCTCTCTCTCTCTCTGC